>CM076580.1:844445551-844606867 GCA_034641835.2 Pinus albicaulis | reverse complement strand
AGGCCTCATGCCTTTGTCCCAAATCCTCATTTGCTGTCCCATTTTATACTCAGAAAAATCTGCTGATTTCGTATAACAAACTGCTGAAGAAACCATCATTTTCTTCCCTTTTTTCTCCATATTATTCCTTTACTTTTCATAATTCCTCTTCTTTCCATTTATGAAAAATTCCCCTTTCATAGTTAAAAACTCACTTTTTAACTATTCCGAAACCCCTAAATCCATTTAAAACTTTGAAACTTTTCATGGAAAACAAGTTTTATTGCTATGGACCTAAGCCCCTTTGGGCTAACGTCCTAAACCACTTCCCCCCACATGCCCATACGTTAAAACCAAACGCCAAAGCTTTTCAGCGCTAATCGCAATCGGAAACAACACAAATGGGTTGATCGGAAAAACCAGGCTCAATGGCCCGATTGCGATTGGCCCTTGTCTTTATACTCCCGGGCATATTACATTCTGTGAAAACCACCGGCACCGCAATCGGGTGCCTCTTTCCCTTTAAATTATATATTTTCTGCCCGAGCCATTATAGCTTGTTTTTATTGCAAAACTTTGGTTTTCATATGTTTAAAGGTTTTTCCGCCGGTGCGTAGGTCGAAGCAATCATGACCGTTGATCTAGTCCTTCGATCCAACGGTCCGCGCACAATCGCATTGCGACTTTTCCCTGTTGCGCAATCGCATGCCCATCTCTGCGACCTCCGATTGCGATCCCTCCGATTCATTCCCCGCCGTTGATCTGGTCCTCAGATCAACGGCCAGCGCTCAATCGCAAGTTTCTAATCGCAAGTTCAAATCGCATGCATTTTTGTTTCATCCCCGATTGCGATGGCTCTGATTTAATCCTAGCCGTCCATCCTCCCGAAGATCCAACGGTCCTTATTCCCTCCGATCACAAGTCTTGCCCCCATTTCGAAAACCCTCCGATTCATCTTCCGCCGTCGATCTGATCTGCAGATCAATGGCCAGCGCTTAATCGCATTGGAAATTTACATCGCATGCACTTGCCTGCCCCCCCCCGATTGAGATCCTCCGATTAGATCTGGACCGTCCACGTGTCCAGATCGGACGGCCCAAAACCACCCCGCCTTATTTCTTCTCCCCGCTATCATTTTCCTGTTTTGCGCCGATCTCCACCGTTAGATATTTTTATCCGACGGCTACGCTCCTCCCCCGCCATCTGAAGCAGTTTAAACCTATTTTTCGCAGGATTTATTAATTGTTTTGTGTTTGATGCAGGTGTTCTAAATGGTTTTCCATTGTATAATGAAGAAATGCCAAGAGCTGGGAATGACGATTCTCATGCCCTCGTTTCATTAAAAAGAAGCCATCCGCGGGGCTCCATTCCATGTTTCGTCAGTACTCTATGAGTATTGATGCTGTAAAGCCCAGTGCGGGTCTGCACATCGACAAGACACTATTTTAATTCAAACACAGTTAAAGAGTATAAGTTTGAAGACAGAAGCACAGCAGATGAAGATTGAAGACAGTTTTTATGGGGATTACGGCTAAGACAGTTATCAAAAGCCTAATCCCCAATCTAAAACACAGTTTAAAGGAAAACCTAAAGTGTTTTATCAGACAGAAAGCCTCCATCGCCACATCTGAGGCAAATTGATTCCTCAGCTACCACCGAGCCACCTGTTGCCTAAAACCTTTCAAACAGAGGCCGAAGTTATTGAAGAAGATTAGATTTCACCTCAGAGCAGCCAAGGAGTTACTTCTATAGGGTAATCAATGCAGAAATATCTGCAGAGTTACTCCCCACATTACACAGAGCCTCAAAGTCAAAATAAAGCTCCCACCGAGCTTTGATATTTATTGTAAAAAGTTAATACAGTGATCCACTTGTAAATTTCTCTCTCGAGCCCCTCGAAAGGCCGAGAAGTCTTGAACCTGTATTAATTATCCTGAGAGATATTTTATCAGATCACCTCCTCATTCTTCTATAAATACCTCAGGAGAAGATGAGGAGTTGTTGGTTGCAGAACTTTGAATTACACTTGAGCTTGAGACTTCTTTTTGTACATAGTATTCACTGGCCCTTGAAGCTCTGTTTGTGCTAGAGTAGTTAGGTTGAATAGTGAAGATGATTGCTGAACTGAAACATTGGACTTGAAGTTTGTAGCTGGTTTGACATCAATATAAAAGCTGTTTCATGGGATCCTGATCTATATTAACGGTGATGTTATTCTCATTTGTAACTTGTTGTTTTATTTCTGTTTTCATGTTGTTTCATTCTCCACTGTAAAGAACAGTTTAAACAGGGTTAGGACCTGCTGTATATCAGTAACCTTCTCTGGCTGAGAAATCTTTATTTAAATGTTTTCTTCTAATCTGTGTTATTCAGGAATGACTTAATTCAGTTTAGGCATGAGAATGCTGGCGTTCCCTCATTTTATTGTCCTAGCTGAATATTATTTCTGAACGTTACTTTCAGTATATGTTATGTGATGATGAACTGAAGGAAGATATGGTTAGCCCTGGTCCCAGACTTGTCTGCATAACTAACAGATTGTTTCCCTTGGAATGCGTTAAAAGCTGGCTAGTTTAGAAGCACTTGCTAGATCTTAGACCATTTTGTGTTATCATTGTGTTTCCCCTTGTTTTGTATATTTTCTATTGGAAGTGTGTCAAAGGCTGGTTGGTTTAAAAGTACTTACCAGATCCTAGTCTGCTTTCATGTCCTTCTTAAAGTGTTTGTCAAAGGCTGACTGGTTTAAAAGTACTTATCAGATCCTAGGTTGCTCTTCGTTCTGCATCTGTTTAATTCCCCTTCTTGATGTATCACTCCATTCCATAAATCAAAATTTAAAGAGATCCTTAGACATAGATGACTAGCCCCTTGGATCACACTTGATGTTGTTGTTCAATTAAAGCCCAGATATGACTCCATAGCCCAATGGACTAAAAACCAGCGTTATATCTATCTATCTGCCAAAATTGTTCTATTTGCTTGCAACTTCTCACTTTTGAAACTTTGCACTTAGGACTTTTCCCTCAACATTTCATGCTCAACCATCCAAAACAAAACAAAACCCTTGGCCTTCATAACTAGCCTAATATCATTACCTTAAGCTTTTCAAAGACAATATCCATCTGTGCACATATTGGAGAGATCCCTCTCCGGATTCAGGAGGGCTAGATCCTAGAATCCCAAAGTTTGGTTGAAATGATGTTAACTCTGTGATTGGACTCTCCCAATATTGCTAATAAATTACAGAGACCTAACATTTCTGGCGACTCCGCTGAGGATACTTTAACCCAGAATCTCTGGTTCCATGACAATTGTTTTATTTTGCAGCTGAGCCACCAGAAGCTAACATTTCTGGCGACTCTGCTGGGCACCCTTACCCAGAATCTTCATAACATTTTGAGAGTCAAAAGCAGCCTTTTCAGGCACTACCAAGAAATGGTAATTAAGATGAAACTCAATTGAATCAGTGACAAACTAGGTCAGTCCTAGGATTCTTTCGAGTTTTTATCTAACCTTGGAAAATCAGCTAGCTTAGCCATAAGGATAGACTGTCTTTGTTTTAATAACTGTAGCTAAGTTTTGAGGCAAAGTTAGGATATTCTTCCGAACCACAAATAAAAGCAATTTAGAAAATACCAAAAACATTTCAGATTGGTAGTAAAACACTAGTTTTGATATCTTTTGTACGTCTTTGATGTGTTTTACTTTATACTCTTAGACAGAGTCTGGAAAGGGCCAGGTAGCCTTCGGGTCTCATCCTCTTTTGGGGGTGACATATCTGGTGAATGCCCTCCCAGTCAATCTCTGGTTAGAGTTTGTTGTGTTTTGAGATATCCTTGAAAGGAATGTTTCACAAACACTGTGGTGGACAGTGTACTCCTTTGAAAAAACTCTGAACTTTCCACCTGGCGACTCCACAATCCTGAACAGACCTTAAGACTCCACTCGGAAGAACCCTTATCATTATAAAATCATTGAAACTCAGTTAGAGGACTGTGGGATTTGAAATCGTAAAACAGATTGGTGAACCTCTCTAAGATTGTCATATCTGGTTGAACTTCTCTTGTTTTAGGTCTAAACAACATAGCATAGTGGCTTCTAAAAAGATTCACACTAGAGCCCATCCAAACCCTAACCCACCTGAGATAGTTGATAATCCAGAAAGTATCCTTTGGAAGTCTCCTAAGGTTAAATTATTAATTGTTTTCAGATCACCCTTGAGAGCTAATTCAGTCCCTGAAAATATTTCAGCTCTGCAACAATCACAAACTGACTTAGTAAACCCATTTAGGACTAGGTCATTTGATGATATAATCCAGTTAGACTCTGAATCTTCACTTTCATCTCCTGAAACAAGTGAACATCCTGGTAGCAGGGAAACAAGACCTCCTGATTTACATTTCCTTCACAATTTAGGTGTCTCTCATCCAAGATCATCTCAACAGTCTACTCCTGGTCCATCCACTTCTACTCACCCTACATCGACTGTTCAAACCACTTCACCTCATCCCACTTTCCCTTCTGTAAATCCACCTCCACCTCCTGCCATGGCAACATGGTATGCTCCCTTAGTCCTTCCTGTACCATTAGTCAATCTTCCATAGGACTATCAGTCCAAAATTCCATTATATGATGCTAGTAATACCATAACAACATCTCAACATGTGGACAAGATGAATGACTACTTTGACAGAAATGAAATTGATAATGATTCTGTCAAGTTGAGACTATTTGCTCAAAGTTTGGGGGGAGAAGTAAGAAAATGGTTTAAAGGTTTAACCCCCCATAGTATTAACGATCTCCAAACCTTCCATCAAACATTCTTAAACAAATGGGAAGTGAGAAAGAATCCTCTCCAAGTCCTTGCTGACTATAACAATCTCCATAGGAACCCTGGGGAAAGTGTACAATCTTATTGTACCAGATTTAACAGTGTCTATAATGCACTTTCCCCTGAACTAAAACCTCCTCAGGGCTCAACTTTAAACAAATTTCCTGAAGGGTTTGATCCAGACATGACATATTCACTCAGAGAAAGAGTTTTTGAAACCCTTGAAGATATGCAAAGAGGTGCTCTTTCTGTAGAAGTTAACCTTATGGAGAAGAGAGAGAGGATGAAAGCTGAAAAGAGAGTATCTTTTAGAGAGGAATCCACCCCTTCTACTTCCAACTCAAAAATGGAGAGAATGATGGAAGAAATGATGAAAGAGATGAGCATAATTAAGAGAGCACAAGCAAATCAAAATCAAACTGCTCCTCAAAATAGAAACCAGAATCAGAATGTTAGAAGGAACCAACCTCCAAACAGACCCAGGGAAGATGATCAACAGATTACTCCTCCCTTTCATCAAAACTATGTAAGCGAGGTTGAACAAACAGAAGACATAGCAGAGGAAGAGGATATCAACATGTTTGGGGAAGAGGATGATGACTTTGAGGTTCATTATGATAATAAACAAGGTCTTTACACACCTTACGACGAAAAAAGAAATGATAATGAAAATTATTATCGGGACATGGAAAATGTCGTCATAGAACCTCAAAGAGAATATGACCTTAGAAGCAAGACCAGTCAACAAGCCCCCAACACCAAAACCTCTGACAAATCCTCTCAAAGCAGCACCGCAGCTAAACCCAAAACAGCCAAACAAAAAGACAAAACAGTGGTTGTTAATTATGATAAGGATAAGGAGAAAAACACTCAAAATTCTGAAAAACAGAGTGAAGACATCAGCAGTACTAACACTTCAGCTAGTACTCCTTCTACAACAGTTGTGTCAAGTAAAACAAATCAGCAAGCTATAATTGTTGATAGAGTGACAGCTAATAAGGTTGAAACAAGTGCTTCAAAGAATCAAACCCCTTTCGGCCTTGAACAGGAAATCTTAAAGATCAAAATCTCTGTTCCATTAACTGAGTTAGCTGCCCAACATGTATATAGGAACCAAATTTTGAAGGCTTTAAATATAGAGGAAAATGGAGATACAGTTAATCTTAGTGACGACCTACCAGAGTTGATGTTTGGCCCTAAGATTGAAGGGAAGTTTCAAGAAGGACCAGTTCCTCCCTTTTATGTGAGTTTGAACATTCATGACAAAATTCTACACAACGCTATGCATGATTTCGAGGCTTCTCATAATTTAATGCCTAAAGCTGTGATGGAGAGCCTTGGTTTAGAAATTACCAGACCCTACAAAGACCTTTACTCCTTTGACTCAAACAGAGTAAAATGTCTAGGATTGATCAAAGACCTCTGTGTTAACCTAGCCCAGATTCCAGCCAAATGTTTACTCATGGACATTGTTGTGGCTGATTTTCCCCCAAAGTATGGAATGCTTTTATCAAGATCTTGGGGAACTAAGTTACAGGGGACTATGCAGATGGACATGACATATGCGACCATCCCGGTTTTCAATCAGACCAGAAGACTTTACAGGGAGTCTCATATGCAATACACGGTTACAAGTCAAGACAGACCACAAAACTCTCCTATATATTATGTCAATACAGGCCTTGATTCTTTTATCATGTTTAACAATGAAACTCCTAGTGAACAAGTCACTTTAACAGAATTAAAGGCTGACAGGGAAGAAGAGTATAATAACGCAGAAGTGTCCAAACAGTTTGCCACATGTGAAAACATTAGTAAACAAAGCATAGGTCTTGATTTGCGGTTATGGGCCCATTGTTGTTAGGACTTAACAACCCAGAAAATACCCCTAACATTTCCGGCAACATCCCTCAATCTATTGAAGAATTTGAGGAGTCAAAACAAATTCAATTGGGTGCTGCTAATCATGAACAGTCAGAAGGCACCATAGTTAAAAAGGACAATCGCGAAACAGACGAAACCGAAGACAGTCCTTTATGGAGTATGTATTTTGATGGGTCATGCACTAGAAATAATGCTGGTGCAGGGGTTTGGATCATTAACACTGAAAACAACCACACAGAATGCATCTCATGCAAATTAAACTTTCAGTGTTCCAACAACATAGCAGAATATGAATCCCTTCTCTTAGGCTTGCATCTCTTGAATAAATTAGGAGCCAGAAGAATTAATGTGTACAGGGATTCTGAGTTAATCATTAGGCAAGTCAATGGGGAGTATAATGCGAATCATCCCAGACTTAGAGCCTATCGGGATGATGTCATGGATCTTTTGACAACATTTGAAGAGTCAAATCTGAGTTTCATCCCAAGGAAAAAGAACATTATGGCCCACAATTTAGCCTTTGCGGCCAGAACATGTCTAACGCCATATGAGACTTGAGACAACACAACTCCGATAAAATTTAGACCGGCAGTGCCTGATAACGAAAAATATTGGCAAGTGTTTGACAATGACAAACAAATAGAAGACTTCATGCAATTCAGAAATGAGTTCGAACTGCACAGTTCAGATTCAGATTATGATACAGACTACAGTGAAGAAAACTTTCTTGGTGAAGAAGAATCGTCTCCTCAACCTGCCAATATTAACCTATTGTCTAGCGAACTTAGGAACAAAACAGAATTAAGTGCAGAGTTAGAAACGGAAGAATTACAAACTCTGCAGTCTAAAGATGAAAATTTGCCGAGTGTTCTAACGCCTTTAGAGGAGTTGTTCGATTTTAACGATGTGGCCAATAAACCAAAACTGGAACCTGTAGAGACTGAAGTAGAGGAGTGCAATATAGGCAGTGAGGAAAAACCGAAAATGATCAAACTGTCCAAAACTTTGCCAGCTCACATTAAACTCAAATACATAGAGTTGTTCAAAGAATTTTCTGATGTTTTTGCTTGGAGTTACGAAGATCTCAAATCCTATGACACTGAAATAATACAGCACAAAATCCCTCTTAAAGAAAACCAAAAACCATTTAAACGGAAACTGCGCAGAATAAACCCTGTCCAGTTGCCATTGGTTCAGAAGGAGATCATGAAAATGTATGATGCTGGCATTATTGTCCCTATTAGATATTCTGAGTGGGTATCTAATCTGGTGTCCGTTAGGAAGAAGACAGGAGAAATCAGGCTTTGTATAGACTTTAGAGACTTAAACAAAGCTTCGTTAAAAGACAACTACCCTTTACCAAAAATGGATCACATTTTACAAAGGGTGGTGGGGTCTAAAAGGATTTCGTTGCTTGATGGCTATTCAGGGTATAATCAGATTTTAGTTCACCCTGTTGATCAATTAAAGACAACTTTCACTACTCCATGGGGCACTTTCATGTATGTGAAGATGCCTTTTGGTCTAATGAACGCTGGAGCAACCTTTCAGAGAGCCATGGACATAGCATTCTCGGAAGAATTGGGCTTCTTCATCATTATCTATCTAGATGATGTCACTGTGTTTTCAAAAACAGATGAAGAGCATTTAGAACATTTGAGAAAAGTTTTCGAGAAGTGAAAAAGGTTTGGAATATCTTTAAACCCTAAGAAGACACTATTTGGTCTCCAAGAAGGTAAGCTTCTTGGACACATTAGTGGGCCAAAAAAATTGAGCCTATTGCAAATCTCTCATCCTATCAAAGTCGTCTGTTGGAAAGATTAACTTTTTGAGAAGGTTCATCCCTAACTTGGCAGAGCTCCTTAGAAATATCACAAACATGTTGAAGAAGGAGCAAGGGATAAAATGGACCTTGGAAGCGAATACATCTTTTGAGCTAGTGAAACAAGCATTAACCAAAACACCGGTTCTCATAAGCCCTGATTTTTCAAAAGATTTTTATATCTTCTCATTTGCATCAGAACATACTATTGCTGCTGTCCTTTTACAGAAAAATCCACAAGGACAAGAGCAGCCTATTGCATTCTTTAGCAAGGCATTGAGGGATGCCCCTTTGAAGTATAATATTATGGAAAAGCAAGCTTTTGCTTTGGTTAAAGCATTGAAAGACTTCAAAGTATACATCCTTCACTCACACATCATTGCCTTTGTACCTAATTCGGTTGTTAAAGACATTCTAACACAGGACCCAGATGGTAAGAGAGGTAAGTGGATTGCTGTTATTCTCGAATATGATTTAGAGATAAAACCCACTAAACTCATCAAAGGCCAAGGTCTAGCTAGATTAATGGCTGAATCCAATTTTGAAGTTCTTGATATTAATGTGATTAATGCTTTGGACAACCAAGAAGAATTCTCAACTCCCATTATTGAAAACCATTTTCTGAATTCTCCTTGGTATGCTGATATCGTTTATGTTTTGCTTAATTTAAACACGCCTCTTGGTTTATCGAAAACGAAGGCAAGGTTCTTAAAACTGAAAGCAGTAAACTATTGCATTATAGATAGGTGTCTTTATTGGAAAAATGCTAGTGGTATATTGCTTAAATGTTTGCCTGAGTTTGATGCAGAGAAGATTAAGCATGAATTTCATGAAGGAGAGTGTGGAGGCCATTTGTACTGGAAGTCAACAGCCAACAAAATTTTGAGGGCTGGTTTCTTTTGGCCCACCCTTTTTCCTGATGTTCACAAAATGACAACTACTTGCCATAAATGCCAATTGTTTGAGGGCAAGAGAAAATTATTACCCCTTCCTCTGCATCAAATCACTGTTGAAGCTCCTTTTCAACAGTGGGGACTTGACTTCATAGGTGAAATCCATCCCTCATCTTCTGCCCAGCATAGATGGATCCTTACTGCCACAGACTATTTCACTAAATGGATAGAAGCCATTCCTTGTAGGCAAGCCAATGATTCAATTATTATAAAGTTCATAGAAACCAATATCCTTTCCAGATTTGGCTGCCCTACCAAGATCATCACGGATAATGCAGCAGCATTTAGAAGCAAGAAAATGGTTGACTTCTGTCATAAATACCAGATAACACTAGGGCACTCCACAGCCTATTACCCTCAAGGTAATTGGATTGCAGAGTCCTCCAACAAAATCTTAGTGAACATAATGAAGAAACTGTTGGAAGACAATAAGAAGTCTTGGCACACGAAGTTGATCCATGCACTGTGGGCTGACAGATTAACATTGAAAAAATCCATTGGTATGTCACCCTTCTAGCTTGTATATGGTACAGATGCAATTTTTCCTAACAGCCTTGGTGTACCAGTTATGAAGTTAATTCAAGAGTTGCAGACTGAAGATAATGACATGATCGGAAGAATAAATCAGACCATTCATCTTCAGCAAATCAGAGAGGAAGTGTACAACAAAACATTGCAGAAACAGGACAGCATTAAGAAGCTTTTTGACAGAAGAACAAAGGCCAGAAATTTCAAGATTGGGGACAAAGTTTTAAAGTGGGATTCAAAGAGAGAAGATAAGGGAAAGCATGGTAAATTTGAAAATCTATGGCTTGGCCCTTACTCTATTCATTCAGTTGCTGGAAACAATGCATTCTTCTTACAAGAGCTGGATGGAACAGATTTGTTTGGGGGTCCAGTCAATGGCAGGATACTGAAGCATTACTTGTCTTGATTCATGATATGTTTTTAAGCCTTCTTTTTTATTTTTTCCATTGTAAACATTTCATCCATCATTGCATTCAGAGTTATGAAAAATCAAAAAATACAAAAACAAAGAAAAATAAAAAGAGGGCAGAAATGAAAACAAGAAAGGCAAAGCCCCATGCCAAAAAAGAGAAATAAATTTTGAAAGTGTGCAAGCTCAAATGCCACTCCTCATAAACACACTTCTAGTTAGTCAAACTGTTTAAACTTGACTAATTAGCTTTAAATTTTCTGCTGATCGGTTAGTGAATTTGATTTGCCAAACTGTTTAATCTTGGCTCATCAGTAGATAGATTAGGATAGAAATTAAGGTTCAAACATGTTCAAAATCTGAACCAAAGTTTCCAAAGAGAGATGACTCAAAACTGTTTTATTTTTCTGAGTCATAAAAGAGAAAAACTGGTTCTAATTTGCCCAAAATCTGAATCAGATATCAAGAAAGAGATAGCTCAAAACAAAATTAAAAACAGAGCTGTAAAGAAACAGAAGGCCATAATGAGAAACTTTCAGATCTTAAGCCTTCCATTTTGATTTAATTTTCTGCAAATAATAATCTATGTGCAGCTTGTTCTTATGCCATAGATCATACCAAGTCAAACAACTCAATCTTGACTTGACTATTTTTAAATTTCTGTTGTAGAATTTAGAGAATGAAAATTTGTTGGACTGTTTAATCCCAACAGACAATAGACTAGGTAGAGAAATATCTGAGCTCAACTGTTTAATCTGAGTTCAGGGAGAAATAAGGAGTAGAAGTAGATTAGATTTCCTGCTTTCAAAAGAATAAAATGTTGTGAATAGAGTTTGCCAATCCAAGTGCACTCTGATGAAGAAAAAATGCTAGATCTGTAGGATTGGGTAGATAGCAAGCTTGTTGATAAAGGTCCATTGCTTTCATGGCTACCAAATATGTTTTTAGAGAAGATCATTCAATCACAAGAGGACAGCCCAATGGATGAGGCAACTAGTCAGCCTCCCAGAAGTCAAGTCTGAATTCTTGATGCCTTCAAGAAGGCACCATCCCCAAGTGGAGCCACTGTTAGCCACCTATAATATTTTGTTATACCAAAAGGTGGCTAAGATATTTTTTGAGCCTCCAAGGAACAAATTTTATCACTAAAAATTGTTAGCTCTTGAAGTCTCTTTAAGGCCTCATGCCTCTGTCCCAAATCCTCATTTGCTGTCCCATTTTATACTCAGAAAAATCTGCTGATTTCGTATAACAAACTGCTGAAGAAACCATCATTTTCTTCCCTTTTTTCTCCATATTATTCCTTTACTTTTCATAACTCCTCTTCTTTCCATTTATGAAAAATTCCCCTTTCATAGTTAAAAACTCACTTTTTAACTATTCCGAAACCCCCAAATCCATTTAAAACTTTGAAACTTTTCATGGAAAACAAGTTTTATTGCTATGGACCTAAGCCCCTTTGGGCTAAAGTCCTAAACCACTTCCCCCCACATGCCCATATGTTAAAACCAAACGCCAAAGCTTTTCGGCGCTAATCGCAATCGGAAACAACACAAATGGGTTGATCGGAAAGACCAGGCTCAATGGCCCGATTGCGATTGGCCCTTGTCTTTATACTCCCGGGCATATTACATTCCGTGAAAACCACCGGCACCGCAATCGGGCGCCTTTTTCCCTTTAACTTATATATTTTCTGCCCGAGCCATTATAACTTGTTTTTATTGCAAAACTTTGGTTTTCATATGTTTAAAGGTTTTTCCGCCGGTGCGTAGGTCGAAGCAATCCTGACCATTGATCTAGTCCTTCGATCCAACGGTCCGCGCACAATCGCATCGCGAATTTTCCCTGTTGCGCAATCGCATGCCCATCTCTGCGACCTCCGATTGCGATCCCTCCGATTCATTCCCCGCCGTTGATCTGGTCCTCAGATCAACGGCCAGCGCTCAATCGCAAGTTCAAATCGCATGCGTTTTTGTTTCATCCCCGATTGCGATGGCTCCGATTTAATCCTAGCCGTCCATCCTCCCGAAGATCCAACGGTCCTTATTCCCTCCGATCACAAGTCTTGCCCCCGTTTCGAAAACCCTCCGATTCATCTTCCGCCGTCGATCTGATCTGCAGATCAACGGCCAGCGCTTAATCGCATTGGAAATTTACATCGCATGCACTTGCCTGCCCCCCCCGATTGAGATCCTCCGATTAGATATGGACCGTCCACGTGTCCAGATCGGACGGCCCAAAACCACCCCGCCTTATTTCTTCTCCCCGCTCTCATTTTCCTGTTTTGCGCTGATCTCCACCGTTAGATATTTTTATCCGATGGCTACGCTCCTCCCCCGCCATCTGAAGAAGTTTAAACCTATTTTTCGCGGGATTTCTTAATTGTTTTGTGTTTGATGCAGGTGTTCTAAATGGTTTTCCATTGTATAACGAAGAAATGACCAAGAGCTGGGAATGACGATTCTCATGCCCTCGTTTCATTAAAGAGAAGCCATCCGCGGGGCTCCATTCCATGTTTCGTCAGTACTCTATGAGTATTGATGCCGTAAAGCCCAGTGCGGGTCTGCACATCGACAAGACACTGTTTTAATTCAAACACAGTTAAAGAGTATCAATTTTAAAGACAGAGCACAACAGATGAAGATTGAAGGCAGTTTTTATGGTATTACGGCTAAGATTCATATCGAAGCCTAATCCCCAACTTAAAACACGGTTTAAAGGAAAACCTAAAAGTGTTTTATCGGACGGAAAGCCTCCACCGGCCACATACGAGGCAAATTGATTGTAGTAGATCGGCTTCTGCCAAAGCCACCTGTTGCCTCAAACCTTTCAAAAAAAGGCCAAAGTTATTGAAGAAGATCAGATTTTGCCTCGGAGCGACGAGGAGTTGCCACGCGGTGTCAATCACGAGAAATATACGCGAGTTACTCCCCACATTACACAGAGCCTCAAAGTCAAAATAAAGCTCCCACCGAGCTTTGATATTTATTGTAAAAATTTAATACAGTGATCCACCTGTAAATTTCTCTCTCGAGCCCCTCGAAAGGCTGAGAAGTCTTGAACCTGTATTAATTATCCTGAGAGATATTTTCTCAGATCACCTCCTCATTCTTCTATAAATACCTCAGGAGAAGATGAGAAATTGTTGGTTGCAGAACTTTGAAATACACTTGAGCTTGAGACTTCTATTTGTACATAGTATTCACTGGCCCTTGAAGCTCTGTTTGTGCTAGAGTAGTTAGGTTGAATAGTGAAGATGATTGCTGAACTGAAACATTGGACTTGAAGATTGTAACTGGTTTGACATCAATATAAAAGCTGTTTCTTGGGATCCTGGTCTATATTGACGGTGATGTTATTCTCATTTGTAACTTGTTATTTTATTTCTGTTTTCATGTTGTTTCATTTTCCACTGTAAAGAACAGTTTAAACAGGGTTAGGACCTGCTGTATATCAGTAACCTTCTCTGGCTGAGAAATCTTTATTTGAATTTTTTCTTCCAATCTGTGTTATTCAGGAATGACTTAATTCAGTTTAGGCATGAGAATGCTGGCGTTCCCTCATTTTATCGTCCTAGCTGAATATTATTTCTGAACGTTACTTTCAGTATATGTTATGTGATGATGAACTGAAGGAAGATATGGGTAGCCCTGGTCCCAGACTTGTCTGCATAACTAACAGATTGTTTCCCTTGGAATGTGTTAAAAGTTGGCTAGTTTAGAAGCACTTGCTAGATCTTAGACCATTTTGTGTTATCGTTGTGTTTCCCCTTGTTTTGTATGTTTTCTATTGGAAGTGTGTCAAAGGCTGGTTGGTTTAAAAGTACTTACCAGATCCTAGTCTGCTTTCGTGTCCTTCTTAAAGTGTTTGTCAAAGGCTGACTGGTTTAAAAGTACTTATCAGATCCTAGGTTGCTCTTCGTTCTGCATCTGTTTAATTCCCCTTCTTGATGTATCACTCCATTCCATAAATCAAAATTTAAAAAGATCCTTAGACATAGATGACTAGCCCCTTGGATCACACTTGATGTTGTTGTTCAATTAAAGCCCAGATATGACTCCATAGCCCAATGGACTAAAAACCAGCGTTATATCTATCTATCTGCCAAAACTGTTCTATTTGCTTGCAACTTCTCACTTTTGAAACTTTTTGCACTTGGGACTTTCCCCTCAAGTAACATTTCATGCTCAACCATCCAAAACAAAACAAAACCCTTGGCCTTCATAACTAGCCTAATATCATTACCTTAAGCTTTTCAAAGACAATATCCATCTTTGCACATATTGGAGAGATCCCTCTCCGGATTCAGAAGGGCTAGATCCTAGAATCCCAAAGTTTGGTTGAAATGATGTTAACTCTGTGATTGGACTCTCCCAATCTTGCTAATAAATTACAGAGACCTAACATTTCTGGCGACTCCGTTGGGGATACTTTAACCCAGAATCTCTGGTTCCATGACAATTGTTTTATTTTGCAGCTGAGCCACCAGAAGCTAACATTTCTGGCGACTCCGCTGGGCACCCTTACCCAGAATCTTCATAACATTTTGAGAGTCAAAAGCAGCCTTTTCAAGCACTACCAAGAAATGGTAATTAAGATGAAACTCAATTGAATCAGTTACAAACTAGGTCAGTCCTAGAATTCTTTCGAGTTTTTATCTAACCTTGGAAAATCAACTAGCTTAGCCATAAGGATACACTGTCTTTGTTTCATAACCGTAGCTAAGTTTTGAGGCAAAGTTAGGATATTCTTCCGAACCACAAATAAAAGCAATTTAGAAAATACCAAAAACATTTCAGATTGGTAGTAAAACACTAGTTTTCATATCTTTTGTACATCTTTGATGTGTTTTACTTTATACTCTTAGACAGAGTCTGGAAAGGGCCAGGTAGCCTCCGGGTCTCATCCTCTTTTGGCGGTGACATATCTGGTGAATGCCCTCCCAGTCAACCTCTGGTTAGAGTTTGTTGTGTTTTGAGATATCCTTGAAAGGAATGTTTCACAAACACTGTGGTGGACAATGTACTCCTTTGAAAAAACTCTGAACTTTCCACCTGGCGACTCCACAATCCTGAACAGACCTTAAGACTCCACTGGGAAGAACCCTTATCATTATAAAATCATTCAAACTCAGTTAGAGGACTGTGGGATTTGAAATCGTAAAACAGATTGGTGAACCTCTCTAAGATTGTCATATCTGGTTGAACTTCTCTTGTTTTAGGTCTAAAAAACATAGCATAGTGGCTTCTAAAAAGATTCACACTAGAGCCCATCCAGACCCTAACCCACCTGAGATAGTTGATAAACCAGAAAGTATCCTTTGGAAGTCTCCTAAGGTTAAATTATTGACTGTTTTCAGATCACCCTTGAGAGCTAATTCAGTCCCCGAAAATCTTTCAGCTCTGCAACAATCACAAACTGACTTAGTGAACCCATTTAGGACTAGGTCATTTGATGATATAATCCAGTTAGACTCTGAATCTTCACTTTCATCTCCCGAAACAAGTGAACATCCTGGTAATAGGGAAACAACACCTCCTGATTTACATTTCCTTCACAATTTAGGTGTCTCTCATCCAAGATCATCTCAACAGTCTACTCCTGGTCCATCCACTTCTACTCACCCTACATCGACTGTTCAAACCACTTCACCTCAGCCCACTTTCCCTTCTGTAAATCCACCTCCACCTCCTGCCATGGCAACATGGTATGCTCCCTTAGTCCTTCCTGTACCATTAGTCAATCTTCCACAGGACTATCAGTCCAAAATTCCATTATATGATGCTAGTAATACCATAACAGCATCTCAACATGTGGACAAGATGAATGACTACTTTGACAGAAATGAAATTGATAATGACTCTGTCAAGTTGAGACTATTTGCTCAAAGTTTGGTGGGAGAAGTAAGAAAATGGTTTAAAGGTTTAACCCCCCATAGTATTAACGATCTCCAAGCCTTCCATCAAGCATTCTTAAACAAATGGGAAGTGAGGAAGAATCCTCTCCAAGTCCTTGCTAACTATAACAATCTCCATAGGAACCCTGGGGAAAGTGTACAATCTTATTGTACCAGATTTAACAGCGTCTATAATGCACTTTCCCCTTAACTAAAACCTCCTCAGGGCTCAGCTTTAAACAAGTTTCCTGAAGGGTTTGATCCAGACATGACATATTCACTTAGAGAAAGAGTCTTCGCAACTCTTGAAGACATGCAAAGGGGTGCTCTTTCTGTGGAAGTAAACTTGATGGAGAAAAGAGCAAGAATGAAGAGCGAGAAGAGAGTATCTTTTAGAGAGGAATCCACCCCTTCCACTTCAAGCTCAAAGATGGAGAGAATGATGGAAGAAATAATGAAAGAGATGAGCATAATTAAGAGAGCACAAGAAAATCAAAATCAAACTGCTCCTCAAAATAGGAACCAGAATCAGAATGTTAGAAGGAACCAACCTCCAAACAGACCCAGGGATGATGATCAAAAGATCACCCCTCCCTTTCATCAAAACTATGTAAGTGAGGTTGAAGAAACAGAAGACATAACAGAGGAAGAGGATATCAACATGTTTGGGGAAGAGGATGATGACTTTGAGGTTCATTATGATAATAAACAAGGTCTTTACACACCTTACAACGACAAAAGAAATGATAATGAAAATTATTATCGGGACATGGAAAATGTCGTCATAGAACCTCAAAGAGAATATGACCTTAGAAGCAAGACCAGTCAACAAGCCCCCAACACCAAAACCTCTGACAAATCCTCTCAAAGCAGCACCGCAGCTAAACCCAAAACAGCCAAACAAAAAGACAAAAAAGTGGCTGTTAATTCTGATAAGGATAAGGAGAAAAACACTCAAAATTATGAAAAACAGAGTGAAGACATCAGCAGTACTAACACTTCAGCTAGTACTCCTTCTACAACAGTTGTGTCAAGTAAAACAAATCAGCAAGCTGTAATTGTTGATAGAGTGACAACTAATAAGGTTGAAACAAGTGCTTCAAAGAATCAAACCCCTTTCAGCCTTGAACAGGAAATCTTAAAGATCAAAATCTTTGTTCCATTAACTGAGTTAGTTGCCCAACATGTATATAGGAACCAAATTTTGAAGGCTTTAAATATAGAGGAAAATGGAGATACATTTAATCTTAGTGACGACCTACCAGAGTTGATTTTTGGCCCTAAGATTGAAGGGAAGTTTCAAGAAGGACCAGTTCCTCCCTTTTATGTGAGTTTGAACATTCATGACAAAATTCTACACAACACTATGCATGATTCTGGGGCTTCTCATAATTTAATGCCTAAAGCTGTGATGGAGAGCCTTGGTTTAGAAATTACCGATCCTACAAAGACCTATACTCCTTTGACTCAAATAGAGTAAAATGTCTAGGATTGATCAAAGACCTCTGTGTTAACCTAGGCCAGATTCCAGCCAAATTTTTACTCATGGACATTGTTGTGGCTGATGTCCCCCCAAAGTATGGAATGCTATTATCAAGATCCTGGGGAGCTAAGTTACAGGGGACTATGCAGATGGACATGACATATGCGACCATCCCGGTTTTCAATCAGACCAGAAGACTTTATAGGGAGTCTCATATGCAATACACGGTTACAAGTCAAGACAGACCACGAAACTCTCCTATATATTCTGTCAATACAGGCCTTGATTCTTTTATCATGTTTAACAATGAAACTCCTAGTTAACAAGTCACTTTAACAGAATTAAAGGCTGACAGGGAAGAAGAGTATAATAACGCAGAAGTGTCCAAACAGTTTGCCACATGTGAAAACATTAGTAAACAAAGCATAGGTCTTGATTTGCCGGTTATGGGCCCATTGTTGTTAGGACTTAACAACCCAGAAAATACCCCTAACATTTCCGGCAACATCCCTCAATCTATTGAAGAATTTGAGGAGCCAAAACAAATTCAATTGGGTGTTGCTAATCATGAACAGTCAGAAGGCACCATAGTTAAAAAGGACAATCGCCAAACAGACGAAACCAAAGACAGTCCTTTATGGAGTATGTATTTTGATGGGTCATGCACTAGAAATAATGCTAGTGCAGGGGTTTGGATCATTAACACTGAAAACAACCACACGGAATGCATCTCATGTAAATTAAACTTTCAGTGTTCCAACAACATAGCAGAGTATGAATCCCTTCTCTTAGGCTTGCACCTCTTGAAGAAATTAGGAGCCAGAAGAATTAATGTGTACGGGGATTCTGAGTTAATCATTAGGCAAGTCAATGGGGAGTATAATGCGAATCATCCCAGACTTAGAGCCTATCGGAATGATGTCATGGATATTTTGACAACATTTGAGGAGTCAAACCTGAGTTTCATCCCAAGGAAAAAGAACATTGCGGCCCACAATTTAGCTTCTGTGGCTAGGACATGTCTAACGCCATATGAGACTGGAGACAACACAACTCCGATAAAATTTAGACCAGCAGTGCCTGATAACGAAAAATATTGGCAAGTGTTTGACAATGACAAACAAACAGAAGACTTTATGCAATTCAGAAATGAGTTCGAACTCCACAGTTCAGATTAAGTTTATCATACAGAGTGTAGTGAAGAAAACTTTCTTGGTGAAGAAGAATCGTCTCCTCAACCTGCCAATATTAACCTATTGTCTAGCAAACTTAAGAACAAAACAGAATTGAGTGCAAAGTTAGAAACAAAAGAATTACAAACTCTGCATTCTGAAGGTGAAAGTTTGCCGAGTGGTCTAACACCTTTGGAGGAGTTGTTCAATTTTAACGATGTCGCAAATAAGCCAAAACTGGAGCCCGTAGAGACTGAAGTGGAAGAATGCAATATTGGAAGTAAAGAGAAATCGAAAATGATCAAACTATCTAAAACTTTTCCAGCTCACATTAAACTCAAATACATAGAGCTGTTCAAAGAATTTTCTGATGTTTTTGCATGGAGTTACAAAGATCTTAAATCCTATGACATTGAAATAATACAGCACAAAATCCTTCTTAAAGAAAACCAAAAACCATTTAAACAAAAACTGCGTAGAATAAACCCTGTCCAGTTTCCATTGGTTCAGAAGGAGATCATGAAAATGTACGAGGCTGGCATTATTGTCCCTATTAGATATTCTGAGTGGGTATCTAATCTGGTGTCCATTAGGAAGAAGACTGGAGAAATTAGGCTTTGTATAGACTTTAGAGACTTAAACAAAGCTTCGTTAAAAGACAACTACCCTTTACCAAAAATGGATCACATTTTACAAAGGGTGGTAAGGTCTAAAAGGATTTCGTTGTTTGATGGCTATTCAGGGTATAATCAGATTTTGGTTCACCCTGCTGATCAATTAAAGATAGCTTTAACTACTCCATGGGGTACTTTCATATATGTGAAGATGCCTTTTGGTGCATTGAGCCCAGTTTGGAGCAACCTTTCGGAGAGCCATGGACATAGCATTCTCGGAAGAATTGGGCTTCTTCATCATTATCTATCTAGATGATGTCACTGTTTTTTCAAAAACAGATGAAGAGCATTTAGAACATTTGAGAAAAGTTTTCGAGAAGTGCAAAAGGTTTGGAATATCTTTAAACCCTAAGAAGACACTATTTGGTCTCCAAGAAGGTAAGCTTCTTGGACACATTGTTTTAGAAGAGGATGTAAAGATAGATCCAAAGAGGATTGAGGCTATATTGCAAATCTCTCATCCTCGAAATATCAAAGAGTTGCAGTCTTTCATTGGAAAGATTAACTTTTTGAGAAGGTTCATCCCTAACTTGGCAGAGCTCCTTAGAAATATCACAAACATGTTGAAGAAGGAGCAAGGGGTAAAATGGACCTTGGAAGCAAAGACATCCTTTGAGCTGGTGAAACAAGCATTAACCAAAACACCGGTTCTCATAAGCCCTTATTTTTCGAAAGATTTTTATATCTTCTCATTTGCATCAAAACATACCATTGTTGCTGTCCTTTTACAGAAAAATCCACAAGGACAAGAGCAGCCTATTGCATTCTTTAGCAAGGCATTGAGGGATGCCCCTTTGAAGTATAATATTATGGAAAAGCAAGCTTTTGCTTTGGTTAAAGCATTCAAAGACTTCATAGTATACATCCTTCACTCACACATCATTGCCTTTGTCCCAAATTCAGTTGTAAAAGATATTCTAACACAGGACCCAGATGGTAAGAGAGGTAAGTGGATGGTTGTTATTCTCGAATATGATTTAGAGATAAAACCCACTAAACTCATCAAAGGCCAAGGTCTAGCTAGATTAATGGCTGAATCCAATTTTGAAGTTCTTGATATTAATGTGATTAATGCTTTGGACAGCCAAGAAGAATTCTCAACTCCCATTATTGAAAACCATTTTCTGAATTCTCCTTGGTATGCTCATATCGTTTATGTTTTGCTTAATTTAAACACGCCTCCTGGTTTATCGAAAACGAAGGCAAGGTTCTTAAAACTAAAAGCAGTAAACTATTGCATTATAGATAGGTGTCTTTATTGGAAAAATGCTAGTGGTATATTGCTTAAATGTTTGCCTGAGTTTGATGCAGAGAAGATTAAGCAGGAATTTCATGAAGGAGAGTGTGGAGGCCATTTGTACTGGAAGTCAACAACCAACAAAATTTTGAGGGCTGGTTTCTATTGGCCCACCCTTTTTCCTGATGTTCACAAAATGACAACTACTTGCCATAAATGCCAATTGTTTGAGGGCAAGAGAAAATTATTACCCCTTCCTCTGCATCCAATCACTGTTGAAGCTCCTTTTCAATAGTGGGGACTTGAATTCATAGGTGAAATCCATCCCTCATCTTCTGCCCAGCATAGATGGATCCTTACTGCCACAGACTATTTCACTAAATGGATAGAAGCCATTCCTTGTAGGCAAGCCAATGACTCAGTTATTATAAAGTTCATAGAAACCAATATCCTCTCCAGATTTGGCCGTCCTAGCAAGATCATCACAGATAATGCAGCAGCGTTTGGATCAAAGAAAATGGTTGACTTCTGTCATAAATACCATATAACACTAGGGCATTCCACAGCCTATTACCCTCAAGGTAATGGACTTGCAGAATCTTCCAATAAAAGCTTAGTGAACATAATCAAGAAACTGTTGGAGGACAATAAAAGGTCTTGGCACACAAAGCTAGTCCATGCACTTTGGGCTGACAGATTAATTTTGAAGAAATCTATTGGGATATCACCTTTTCAGCTTGTATATGGTACAGATGCAATCTTTCCTAATAGGCTTGGTGTACCAGTTATGAAGTTTATCCAAGAATTGCAGACTGAAGATAATGACATGATTAGAAGAATAAATCAGACCATTCATCTTCAGCAAATCAGAGAGGAAGTCTACAACAAAACATTGCAGAAACAGAACAGCATTAAGAAGCTTTTTGACAGAAGAACAAAGGCCAGCAATTTCAAGATTGGGGACAAAGTGTTAAAGTGGGATTCAAAGAGAGAAGATAAGGGAAAGCATGGTAAATTTGACAATATATGGCTTGGCCCTTACTCTATTCATTCAGTTGCTGGAAACAATGCATTCTTCTTACAAGAGCTGGATGGAACAGATTTGTTTGGGGGTCCAGTCAATGGCAGGATACTCAAGCATTACTTATCTTGATTCATGATATGTTTTTAAGCCTTCTTTTTTTTCTTTTTTTCCATTGTAAACATTTCATCCATCATTGCATTCAAAGTTATGAAAAATCAAAAAATACAAAAACAAAGAAAAATAAAAGAGGGCAGAAGTGAAAACAAGAAAGGCAAAGCCCCATGCCAAAAAAGAGAAATAAATTCTGAAAGTGTGCAAGCTCAAATGCCACTCCTCAGAAACACACTTCTAGTTAGTCAAACTGTTTAAACTTGACTAATTAGCTTTAAATTTTCTGTTGATAGGTTAGTGAATTTGATTTGCCAAACTGTTTAATCTTGGCTCATCAGTAGATAGATTAGGATAGAAATTAAGGTTCAAACATGTTCAAAATCTGAACCAAAGTTTCCAAAGAGAGATGACTCAAAACTGTTTTATTTTTCTGAGTCATAAAAGAGAAAAACTGGTTCTAATTTTCCCAAAATATGAACCAGAAAACAAGGAAGAGACAGCTCAAAAAAAAATTAAAAACAGAGCTGTAAACAAAAAGAAGGCCATAATGAGAAACTTTCAGATCTTAAGCCTTCCATTTTGATTTAATTTTCTGCAAATAATAATCTATGTGCAGCTTGTTTTTATGCCATAGATCACAGCAAGTCAAACAGCTTAATCTTGACTTCTCTGTTTTTAAATTTCTGTTATGGAATTTAGAGAATGAAATTCTGTTGGACTGTTTAATCCCAACAGACAGTAGACTAGGTGGAGAAATATCTGAGCTCAACTGTTTAATCTGAGTTCAGGTAGAAATAAGGAGTAGAAGTAGATTAGATTTCATGTTTTTAAAAGAATAAAATGTTGTGAATAGAGTTTGCCAATCCAAGTGCACTCTAAGAAGAAAAAATGTTAGATCTGTAGGATTGGGTAGGTAGCAAGCTTGTCGATAAAGGTCCATTGTTTTCATGGCTGCCAAATATGTTTTTAGAGAAGATCATTCAATCACAGGAGGATAGCCCAATGGATGAGGCAACTAATCAGCCTCCCAGAAATCAAGTCTGAATTCTTGATGCCTTCAAGAAGGCACCATCCCCAAGTGGAGCCACTGTTAGCCACCTATAATATTTTGTTATACAAAAAGGTGGCTAAGATCTTTTTTGAGCCTCCAAGGAACAAATTTTATCACTAAAAATTGTTGGCTCTTGAAGTCTCTTTAAGGCCTCATGCCTCTGTCCCAAATCCTCATTTGCTGTCCCATTTTATACTCAGAAAAATCTGCTGATTTCGTATAACAAACTGCTGAAGAAACCATCATTTTCTTCCCTTTTTTCTCCATATTATTCCTTTACTTTTCATAACTCCTCTTCTTTCCATTTATGAAAATTCCCCTTTCATAGTTTAAAACTCACTTTTTAACTATTCCGAAACCCCCAAATCCATTTAAAACTTTGAAACTTTTCATGGAAAACAAGTTTTATTGCTATGGACCTAAGCCCCTTTGGGCTAACGTCCTAAACCACTTCCCCCCACATGCCCATACGTTAAAACCAAACGCCAAATCTTTTCGGCGCTAATCGCAATCGGAAACAACACAAATGGGTTGATCGGAAAGACCAGGCTCAATGGCCCGATTGCGATTGGCCCTTGTCTTTATACTCCCGGGCATATTACATTCCGTGAAAACCACCGGCACCGCAATCGGGCGCCTTTTTCCCTTTAACTTATATATTTTCTGCCCGAGCCATTATAACTTGTTTTTATTGCAAAAATTTGGTTTTCATATGTTTAAAGGTTTTTCCGCCGGTGCGTAGGTCGAAGCAATCATGAACGTTGATCTAGTCCTTCGATCCAACGGTTCGCGCATAATCGCATTGCGACTTTTCCCTGTTGCGAAATCGCATGCCCATCTCTGCGACCTCCGATTGCGATCCCTCCGATTCATTCCCCGCCGTTGATCTGGTCCTCAGATCAACGGCCAGCGCTCAATCGCAAGTTTCTAATCGCAAGTTCAAATCGCATGCGTTTTTGTTTCATCCCCGATTGTGATGGCTCCGATTTAATCCTAGTCGTCCATCCTCCCGAAGATCCAACGGTCCTTATTCCCTTCGATCACAAGTCTTGCCCCCGTTTCGAAAACCCTCCGATTCATCTTCCGCCGTCGATCTGATCTGCAGATCAACGACCAGTGCTTAATCGCATTGGAAATTTACATCGCATGCACTTGTCTGCCCCCCCCCCCCGATTGAGATCCTCCGATTAGATCTGGACCGTCCACGTGTCCAGATCGGACGGCCCAAAACCACCCCGCCTTATTTCTTCTCCCCGCTCTCATTTTCTTGTTTTGCGCTAATCTCCACCGTTAGATATTTTTATCCGACGGCTACGCTCCTCCCCCGCCATCTGAAGCAGTTTAAACCTATTTTTCGCAGGATTTCTTAATTGTTTTGTGTTTGATGCAGGTGTTCTAAATGGTTTTCCATTGTATAACGAAGAAATGCCAAGAGCTAGGAATGACGATTCTCATGCCCTCGTTTCATTAAAAAGAAGCCATCCGCGGGGCTCCATTCCATGTTTCGTCAGTACTCTATGAGTATTGATGCCGTAAAGCCCAGTGCGGGTCTGCACATCGACAAGACACTGTTTTAATTCGAACACAGTTAAAGAGTATAAGTTTGAAGACAAAGCACAACAGATGAAGATCGAAGACAGTTTACGGGGATTACGGCTAAGATAGTAATCAAAAGCCTAATCCCCAATCTAAAACACAGTTTAAAAGAAAACCTAAAGTGTTTTATCAGACAGAAAGCCTCCACCGCTACATCTGAGGCAAATTGATTCCTCAGCTACCACCAAGCCACCTGTTGCCTCAAACCTTTCAAACAAAGGTCGTAGTTATTGAAGAAGATCAGATTTCGCCTCAGAGCAGCCAGGGAGTTACTTCTACGAGGTAATAAATGCAGAAATATCTGCAGAAGTTACTCCCCACATTACACAGAGCCCCAAAGTCAAAATAAAGCTCCCACCGAGCTTTGATATTTATTGTAAAAAGTTAATACAGTGATCCACCTGTAAATTTATTTCTCGAGCCCCTCAAAGGGCCGAGAAGTCTTGAACTTGTATCAATTATCCTAAGAGATATTTTCTCAGATCGCCTCCTCATTCTTCTATAAATGCCTCAGAGGAAGATAAGAAATTGTTGGTTGCAGAACTTTGAAATACACTTGAGCTCGAGACTTCTATTTGTACATAGTGTTCATTGGCCCTTGAAGCTCTGTTTGTGCTAGAGTAGTTAGGTTGAATAGTGAAGATGATTGCTGAACTGAAACATTGGACTTGAAGTTTGTAGCTGGTTTGACATCAATATAAAAGCTGTTTCATGGGATCTTGATCTATATTGATGGTGATGTTAATCTCATTTGTAACTTGTTGTTTTATTTCTGTTTTCATGTTGTTTCATTTTCCACTGTAAAGAACAGTTTAAACAGGGTTAGGACCTGTTGTATATCAGTAACCTTCTCTGGCTGAGAAATCTTTATTTGAATGTTTTCTTCCAATCTGTGTTATTCAGGAATGACTTAATTCAGTTTAGGCATGAGAATGCTGGCGTTCCCTCATTTTATCGTCCTAGCTGAATATTGTTTCTGAACGTTACTTTCAATATATGTTATGTGATGATGAACTGAAGGAAGATATGGTTAGCCCTGGTCCCAGACTTGTCTGCATAACTAACAGATTGTTTCCCTTGGAATGTGTTAAAAGCTGGCTAGTTTAGAAGCACTTGCTAGATCTTAGACCATTCTGTGTTATCTTTGTGTTTCCCCTTGTTTTGTATGTTTTCTATTGGAAGTGTGTCAAAGGCTGACCGGTTTAAAAGTACTTGTCAGATCCTAGTCTGCTTTCGTGTCCTCCTTAAGTGTTCGTTAAAGGCTGACCGGTTTAAAAGTACTTATCAGATCCTAGGCTGCTCTTCGTTCTGCATCTGTTTAATTCCCCTTCTTGATGTACCACTCTGTTCCATAAATCAAACTTTAAAGAGATCCTTAGACATAGATGACTTGCCCCTTGGATCACACTTGATGTTGTTGTTCAATTAAAGCCCAGATATGACTCCATAGCCCAATGGACTAAAAACCAGCGTTATATCTATCTATATGTCAAAACTGCTCTATTTGCTTGCAACTTCTCACTTTTGAAACTTTGCACTTAGGACTTTCCCCTCAAGTAACCTTTCATGCTCAACCATCCAAAACAAAACAAAACCCTTGGCCTTCATAACTAGCCTAATATCATTACCTTAAGCTTTTCAAAGACAATATCCATCTTTGTACATATTGGAGAGATCCCTCTCCGGATTCAGGAGGGCTAGATCATAGAATCCCAAAGTTGGTTGAAATGATGTTAACTCTGTGATTGGACTCTCCCAATCTTGCTAATAAATTACAGAGACCTAACATTTCTGGCGACTCCACTGGGGAAACTTTAACTCAGAATCTCTGGTTCCATGACAAGTGTTCTATTTTGCAGCTGAGCCACCAGAACCTAACATTTCTGGCGACTCCACTGGGAACTGAGTGTTTTTAATACCTTTTAGAGGCCTCAGAAAACCATTTATTCGAGAACATTTTGAGAGTAAAAAACAGCCTTTTCAAGCACTACCAAGAAATGGTAATCATGATGGAGTTTGTTTAAATCAGTGACAAACTAGGTCAACCCTAGGATTCTTTTAAGTTTTTATCTAACCTTGGAAAATCAGCTAGCTTAGCCATAAGGATAGACTGTCTTTGTTTCATAACCGTAGCTAAGTTTTGAGGCAAAGTTAGGACATTCTTTTAAACCACAATATAAACAATTCAGAAAATACCAAAAACATTTCAGATTGGTAGTAAAACACTAGTTTTGATATCTTGTAAACGTCTTTGATGTGTTTTACCTTATACTCTTAGACAGAGTCTGGAAAGGGCCAGGTAGCCTCTGGATCTCATCCTCTTTTAGGGGTGACATATCTGGTGAATGCCCTCCCAGTCAATCTCTGGTTAGATTTTGTTGTGTTTTGAGATATCCTTGAAAAGGAATGTTTCACAAACACTGTGGTGGACAGTGTACTCCTTTGAAAACACTCTGAACTTTCCACCTGGCGACTCCACAATCCTGAACAGACCTTAAGACTCCACTGGGAAGAACCCTTATCATTATAAAATCATTCAAACTCAGTTAGAGGACTGTGGGATTTAAAAATTGTAAAAACAGATTGGTTAACCTCTCCAAGATTGTCATATATGGTTGAACTTTTCTTGTTTTAGGTCTAAACAACATAGATTAGTGGCTTCTAAAAAGATTCACACTAGAGCCCACCCAGACCCTAACCCACCTGAGATAGTTGATAATCCAGAAAATATCCTTTGGAAGCCTCCTAAGGTTAAATTATTAACTGTTTTCAGATCACCCTTGAGAGCTAAATCAGTCCCTGAAAATCTTTCAGCTCTGCAACAATCACAAACTGACTTAGTGAACCCATTTAGGACTAGGTCATTTGATGATATAATCCAGTTAGACTCTGAATCTTCACTTTCATCTCCTGAAACAAGTGAACATCCTGGTAACAGGGAAACAACACCTCTTGATTTACATTTCCTTCACAATTTAGGTGTCTCTCATCCAAGATCATCTCAACAGTCTACTCCTAGTCCATCCACTTCTACTCACCCTACATCCACTGTTCAAACCACTTCACCTCAACCCACTTTCCCTTCTGTAAATCCACCTCCACCTCCTGCCATGGCAACATGGTATGCTCCCTTAGTCCTTCCTGTACCATTAGTCAATCTTCCACAGGACTATCAATCCAAAATTCCATTATATGATGCTAGTAATACCATAACAGCATCTCAACATGTGGACAAGATGAATGACTACTTTGACAGAAATGAAATTGATAATGACTCTGTCAAGTTGAGACTATTTGCTCAAATTTTGGGGGGAGAAGTAAGAAAATGGTTTAAAGGTTTAACCCCCCATAGTATTAACGATCTCCAAGCCTTACATCAAGCATTCTTAAACAAATGGGAAGTGAGGAAGAATCCTCTCCAAGTCCTTGCTGACTATAACAATCTCCATAGGAACCCTGGGGAAAGTGTACAATCTTACTGTACCAGATTTAACAGCGTCTATAATGCACTTTCCCATGAACTAAAACCTCCTCAGGGGTCAGCTTTAAACAAATTTCTTGAAGGGTTTGATCCAGACATGACATATTCACTTAGAGAAAGAGTCTTTGCAACTCTTGAAGACATGCAAAGGGGTGCTCTTTCTGTGGAAGTAAACTTGATGGAGAAAAGAGCAAGAATGAAGAGCGAGAAGAGAGTATCTTTTAGAGAGGAATCCACCCCTTCCACTTCAAGCTCAAAGATGGAGAGAATGATGGAAGAAATGATGAAAGAGATGAGCATAATTAAGAGAGCACAAGAAAATCAAAATCAAACTGCTCCTCAAAATAGAAACCAGAACCAGAATCAGAATGTTAGAAGGAACCAACCTCCAAACAGACCCAGGGAAGATGATCAGCAGATCACCCCTCCCTTTCATGAAAACTATGTAAGTGAGGTTGAAGAAACAAAAAACATAACGGAGGAAGAGGATATCAACATGTTTGGGGAAGAGGATGATGACTTGGAAGTTCATTATGATAGAAAACAAGGTCTTTACACTCCTTATGATGACAAAAGAGATGGTAATGAAAATGATTATCAAGACATGGAAAATGTCGTCATAGAACCTCAAAGAGAATACGACCTTAGAAGCAAGACCAGTCAACAAGCCCCCAACACCAAAACCTCTGAAAAATCCTCTCAAAGCAGCACTGCAGCCAAGCCCAAAATGGCCAAACAAAAAGACAAAACAGTGGCTGATAATTCTGGTAAGGATAAAGAGAAAAACACTCAAAATTCTGAAAAACAGAGTGCAGACATCAGCAGTACTAACACTTCAGCTAGTACTCCTTCTACAACAGTTGTGTCAAATAAAACAAATCAGCAAGCTGCAATTGTTGATAGAGTGACAGCTAATAAGGTTGAAACAAGCGCTTCAAAGAATCAAACTCCTTTCAGCCTGGAACAGGAAATCTTAAAGATCAAAATCTCTGTTCCATTAACTGAGTTAGCTGCCCAACATGTATATAGGAACCAAATTTTGAAGGCTTTAAATATAGAGGAAAATGGAGATACGGTTAATCTTAGTGACGACCTACCAGAGTTGATTTCTGGCCCTAAGATTGAAGGGAAGTTTCAAGAAGGACCAGTTCCTCCCTTTTATGTGAGTTTGAACATTCATGACAAAATTCTACACAACGCTATGCATGATTCCGGGGCTTCTCATAATTTAATGCCTAAAGCTGTGATGGAGAGCCTTGGTTTAGAAATTACCCGGACCCCTCTGAAGACATTCTCTCCTTTGACTCAAACGAGAAAAAAATGTCTAGGATTGATCAAAGACCTGCGTGTTAACCTAGCCCGGATTCCGTACAATGTTTTACTCATGGACATTGTTGTGGGCGATATCCCCCGAAGTATGGAATGCTATTATCAAGATCCTGGGGAGCTAAGTTACAAGGGACTATGCAGATGGACATGACATATGCGACCATCCCGGTTTTCAATCAGACCAGAAGACTTTACGGGGAGTCTCATATGCAATACACGGTTACAAGTCAAGACAGACCATGAAACTCTCCTATATATTCTGTCAATACAGGCCTTGATTCTTTTATCATGTTTAACAATGAAACTCCTAGTGAGCAAGTCACTTTAACGCGGTGTAGGCGACGAAGAAGAGTATAATAACGCAGAAGTGTCCAAACAGTTTGCCACATGTGAAAACATTAGTAAACAAAGCATAGGTCTTGATTTTCCGGTTATGAGCCCATTGTTGTTAGGACTTAACAACCCAGAAAATACCCCTAACATTTCTGGCAACATCCCTCAATCTATTGAAGAATTTGAGGAGTCAAAACAAATTCAATTGGGTGCTGCTAATCATGAACAGTCAGAAGGAACCATAGTTAAAAAGGAAAATCGCCAAACAGACGAAACCAAAGACAGTCCTTTATGGAGTATGTATTTTGATGGGTCATGCACTAGAAATAATGCTGGTGCAGGGGTTTGGATCATTAACACTGAAAACAACCACACAGAATGCATCTCATGCAAATTAAACTTTCAGTGTTACAACAACATAGCAGAATATGAATCCCTTCTCTTAGGCTTGCATCTCTTGAAGAAATTAGGAGCCAGAAGAATTAATGTGTACGGGGATTCTGAGTTAATCATTAGGCAAGTCAATGGGGAGTATAATGCGAATCATCCCGGACTTAGAGCCTATCGGAATGATGTCATGGATCTGTTGACAACATTTGAGGAGTCAAACCTGAGTTTCATCCCAAGGAAAAAGAACATTATGGCCCACAATTTAGCCTTTGCGGCCAGAACATGTCTAACGCCATATGAGACTGGAGACAACACAACTCCAATAAAATTTAGACCGGCAGTGCCTGATAACGAAAAATATTGGCAAGTGTTTGACAATGACAAACAAATAGAAGACTTCATGCAATTCATAAATGAGTTCGAACTGCACAGTTCAGATTCAGATTATGATACAGACTGCAGTGAAGAAAACTTTCTTGGTGAAGAAGAATCGTCTCCTCAACCTGCCAATATTAACCTATTGTCTAGCGAACTTAGGAGCAAAACAGAATTAAGTGCAGAGTTAGAAATGGAAGAATTACAAACTCTGCATTCTAAAGATGAAAATCTGCCAAGTGGTCTAACGCCTTTAGAGGAGTTGTTCGATTTTAACGATGTGGCCAATAAACCAAGACTGGACCCTGTAGAAACTGAAGTAGAGGAGTGCAATATAGGCAGTGAGGAAAAACCGAGAATGATCAAGCTGTCCAAAACTTTGCCAGCTCACATTAAACTCAAATACTTAGAGCTGTTCAAAGAATTTTCTGATGTTTTTTCTTGGAGTTACGAAGATCTCAAATCCTATGACACTGAAATAATACAGCACAAAATCCCTCTTAAAGAAAACCAAAAACCATTCAAACAGAAACTGCGCAGAATAAACCCTGTCCAGTTTCCATTGGTTAAGAAGGAAATCATAAAGATGCACGATGCTGGCATTATTGTCCCTATTAGATATTCTGAGTGGGTATCTAATCTGGTGTCCGTTAGGAAGAAGACTGGAGAAATCAGGCTTTGTATAGACTTTAGAGACTTAAACAAAGCTTCGTTAAAAGACAACTACCCTTTACCAAAAAATGGATCACATTTTACAAAGGGTGGTGGGGTCTAAAAGGATTTCGTTGCTTGATGGCTATTCAGGGTATAATCAGATTTTAGTTCACCCTGCTGATCAATTAAAGACAACTTTCACTACTCCATGGGGCACTTTCATGTATGTGAAGATGCCTTTTGGTCTAATGAACGTTGGAGCAACCTTTCAGAGAGCCATGGACATAGCATTCTCGGAAGAATTGGGCTTCTTCATCATTATCTATCTAGATGATGTCACTGTGTTTTCAAAAACAGATGAAGAACATTTAGAACATTTGAGAAAATTTTTTGAGAAGTGCAAAAGGTTTGGAATATCTTTAAACCCTAAGAAGACACTATTTGTTCTCCAAGAAGGTAAGCTTCTTGGACACATTATTTCAGAAGAAGGTATAAAGATAGATCCAAAGAGGATTGAGGCTATATTGCAAATCTCTCATCCTCAAAATATCAAAGAGTTGCAGTATTTCATTGGAAAGATAAAATTTTTGAGAAGGTTCATCCCTAACCTAGCTGAGCTCCTTAGAAATATCACAAACATGTTGAAGAAGGAGTAAGGGATAAAATGGACCTTGGAAGCAAAGACATCTTTTGAGCTGGTGAAACAAGCATTAACCAAAACACCGGTTCTCGTAAGCCATGATTTTTCAAAAGATTTTGATATCTTCTCATTTGCATCAGAACATACCATTGCTGCTGTCCTTTTACAGAAAAATCCACAAGGACAAGAGTAGCCTATTGCATTCTTTAGCAAGGCATTGAGGGATGCCCCTTTGAAGTATAATATTATGGAAAAGCAAGCTTTTGCTTTGGTTAAAACATTGAAAGACTTCAGAGTATACATCCTTCACTCACACATCATTGCCTTTGTCCCAAATTCAGTTGTAAAAGACATTCTAACACAAGATCCAGATGGTAAGAGAGGTAAGTGGATTGCTTTTATTCTTGAATATGATTTAGAGATAAAACCCACTAAGCTCATCAAAGGCCAAGGTCTAGCTAGATTAATGGCTTAATCCAATTTTGAAGTTCTTGATATTAATGTGATTAATGCTTTGGATAGCCAAGAAGAATTCTCAACTCCCATTATTGAAAACCATTTTCTGAATTCTCCTTGGTATGCTGATATCGTTTATGTTTTTCTTAATTTAAACACGCCTCCTGGTTTATCGAAAACGAAGGCAAGGTTCTTAAAACTGAAAGCAGTAAACTATTGCATTATAGATAGGTGTCTTTATTGGAAAAATGCTAGTGGTATATTGCTTAAATGTTTGCCTGAGTTTGATGCAAAAAAGATTAAGCAGGAATTTCATGAAGGAGAGTGTGGAGGCCATTTGTACTGGAAGTCAACAGCCAACAAAATTTTGAGGGCTGGTTTCTTTTGGCCCACCCTTTTTCCTGATATTCACAAAATGACAACTACTTGCCATAAATGCCAATTGTTTGAGGGCAAGAGAAAATTATTACCCCTTCCTCTGCATCCAATCACTGTTGAAGCTCCTTTTCAACAGTGGGGACTTGACTTCATAGGTGAAATCCATCCCTCATCTTCTGCTCAACATAGATGGATCCTTACTGCCACAGACTATTTCACTAAGTGGATAGAAGCCATTCCTTGTAGGCAAGCCAATGATTTAGTTATTATAAAGTTCATAGAAACCAATATCCTTTCCAGATTTGGCTGCCCTACCAAGATCATCACAGATAATGCAGCAGCATTTAGAAGCAAGAAAATGGTTGACTTCTGTCATAAATACCAGATAACACTAGGGCACTCCACAGCCTATTACCCTCAAGGTAACGGACTTGCAGAGTCCTCCAACAAAAGCTTAGTGAACATAATGAAGAAACTGTTGGAAGACAATAAGAAGTCTTGGCACACAAAGCTGATCCATGCACTGTGGGCTGATAGATTAACATTGAAAAAATCCATTGGTATGTCACCCTTCCAGCTTGTATATGGTACAGATGCAATTTTTCCTAACAGCCTTGGTGTACCAGTTATGAAGTTAATTCAAGAGTTGCAGACTGAAGATAATGACATGATCAGAAGAATAAATCAGACCATTCATCTTCAGCAAATCAGAGAGGAAGTGTACAACAAAACATTGCAGAAACAGGACAGCATTAAGAAGCTTTTTGACAGAAGAACAAAGGCCAGCAATTTCAAGATTGGGAACAAAGTGTTAAAGTGGGATTCAAAGAGAGAAGATAAGGGAAAGCATGGTAAATTTGACAATCTATGGCTTGGCCCTTACTCTATTCATTCAGTTGCTGGAAACAATGCATTCTTCTTACAAGAGCTGGATGGAACAGATTTGTTTGGGGGTCTAGTCAATGGCAGGATACTCAAGCATTACTTTTCTTGATTCATGATATGTTTTTAAGCCTTCTTTTTTCTTTTTTCCATTGTAAACATTTCATCCATCATTGCATTCAAAGTTATGAAAAATCAAAAAATACAAAAACAAAGAAAAATAAAAAGAGGGCAGAAATGAAAACAAGAAAGGCAAAGCCCCATGCCCAAAAAGAGAAATAAATTCTGAAAGTGTGCAAGCTCAAATGCCACTCCTCAGAAACACACTTCTAGTTAGTCAAACTATTTAAACTTGACTAATTATCTTTAAATTTTCTGCTGATAGGTTAGTGAATTTGATTTGCCAAACTGTTTAATCTTGGCTCATCAGTAGATAGATTAGGATAGAAATTAAGGTTCAAACATGTTCAAAATCTGAACCAAAGTTTCCAAAGAGAGATGACTCAAAACTGTTTTATTTTTCTGAGTCATAAAAGAGAAAAACTGGTTCTGATTTGCCCAAAATTTGAACCAGAAAACAAGGAAGAGACAGCTCAAAACAAAATTAAAAACAGAGCTGTAAACAAAAAGAAGGCCATAATGAGAAACTTTTAGATCTTAAGCCTTCCATTTTGATTTAATTTTCTGCAAATAATAATCTATGTGCAGCTTGTTTTTATGCCATAGATCACAGCAAGTCAAACAGCTTAATCTTGACTTCGCTATTTTTAAATTTCTGTTATGGAATTTAGAGAATGAAAGTCTGTTGGACTGTTTAATCCCAACAGACAGTAGACTAGGTGGAGAAATATCTGAGCTCAACTGTTTAATCTGAGTTCAGGGAGAAATAAGGAGTAGAAGTAGATTATATTTCCTGTTTTTAAAAGAATAAAATGTTGTGAATAGAGTTTGCCAATCCAAGTGCACTCTAAGAAGAAAAAATGCTAGATCTGTAGGATTGGGTAGGTAGCAAGCTGGTTAATAAAGGTCCATTGTTTTCATGGCTGCCAAATATGTTTTTAGAAGAAGATCGTTAAATCACAAAAGGACAGCCCAATGGATGAGGCAACTGATCAGCCTCCCAGAAATCAAGTCTGAATTCTTGAGGCCTTCAAGAAGGCACCATCCCCAAGTGGAGCCACTGTTAGCCACCTATAATATTTTTTTATACCAAAAGGTGGATAAGATCTTTTTTGAGCCTCCAAGGAACAATTTTTATCGCTAAAAATTGTTGGCTCTTGAAGTCTCTTTAAGGCCTCATGCCTCTGTCCCAAATCCTCATTTGCTGTCCCATTTTATACTCAGAAAAATCTGCTGATTTCGTATAACAAACTGCTGAAGAAACCATCATTTTCTTCCCTTTTTTCTCCATACTATTCCTTTACTTTTCATAACTCCTCTTCTTTCCATTTATGAAAAATTCCCCTTTCATAGTTAAAAACTCACTTTTTAACTATTCCGAAACCCCCAAATCCATTTAAAACTTTGAAACTTTTCATGGAAAACAAGTTTTATTGCTATGGACCTAAGCCCCTTTGGGCTAACGTCATAAACCACTTCCCCCCACATGCCCATACGTTAAAACCAAACGCCAAATCTTTTCGGCGCTAATCGCAATCGAAAACAACACAAATGGGTTGATCGGAAAGACCAGGCTCAATGGCCCGATTGCGATTGGCCCTTGTCTTTATACTCCCGGGCATATTACATTCCGTGAAAACCACCGGCACCGCAATCGGGCGCCTTTTTCCCTTTAACTTATATATTTTAAGGCCATTATAACTTGTTTTTTATTGCAAAAATTTGGTTTTCATATGTTTAAAGGGATTTTAAAGCGATGCGTAGGTCGAAGCAATCATGACCGTTGATCTAGTCCTTCGATCCAACGGTCCGCGCACAATCGCATTGCGACTTTTCCCTGTTGCGCAATCGCATGCCCATCTCTGTGACCTCCGATTGTGATCCCTTCGATTCATTCCCCGCCGTTGATCTGGTCCTCAGATCAACGACCAGCGCTCAATCGCAAGTTTCTAATCGCAAGTTCAAATCGCATGCGTTTTTGTTTCATCCCCGATTGCGATGGCTCCGATTTAATCCTAGCCGTCCATCCTCCCGAAGGTCCAACAGTCCTTATTCCCTCCTATCACAAGTCTTTCCCCCGTTTCGAAAACCCTCCGATTCATCTTCCGCCGTCGATCTGATCTGCAGATCAACGGCCAGCGCTTAATCGCATTGGAAATTTACATCGCATGCACTTGCCTGCCCCCCCCGATTGAGATCCTCCGATTAGATCTGGACCGTCCACGTGTCCAGATCGGACGGCCCAAAACCACCCCGCCTTATTTCTTCTCCCCGCTCTCATTTTCCTGTTTTGCGCCGATCTCCACCGTTAGATATTTTTATCCGACGACTACGCTCCTCCCCCGCCATCTGAAGCAGTTTAAACCTATTTTTTCGCAAGATTTCTTAATTGTTTTGTGTTTGATGCAGGTGTTCTAAATGGTTTTCCATTGTATAACGAAGAAATGCCAAGGGCTGGGAATGACGATTCTCATGCCCTCATTTCATTACAGAGAAGCCATCCACGAGGCTCCATTCCATGTTTCGTCAGTACTCTATGAGTATTGATGCCGTAAAGCCCAGTGCGGGTCTGCACATCGACAAGACATTGTTTTAATTCAAACACAGTTAAAGAGTATCAGTTTTGAAGACAGAGCACAGCAGATGAAGATTGAAGACAATTTTTATGGGGATTACGGCTAAGATAGTTATCAAAAGCCTAATCCCCAATCTAAAACACAGTTTAAAGGAAAACCTAAAGTGTTTTATCAGACAGAAAGCCTCCACCGCCACATCTGAGGCAAATTGATTCCTCAGCTACCACCAAGCCACCTGTTTCCTCAAAGCATTCAAATAGAGGCTGAAGTTATTGAAGAAAATCTGATATTCGCCTCCAGCACAGCCAAGAAATTACTCCACACAGCGTACAGAGCCTCAAAGTCAAATAAAGCTCCCACCGAGCTTTGATATTTATTGTAAAAAGTTAATACAGTGATCCACCTGTAAATTTCTCTCTCGAGCCCCTCAAAGGGCCGATAAGTCTTGAACCTGTATTAATTAGCCTGAGAGATATTTTCTCAGATCGCCTCCTCATTCTTCTATAAATGCCTCAGAAGAAGATGAGAAATTGTTGGTTGCAGAACTTTGAAATACACTTGAGCTCGAGACTTCTATTTGTACATAGTGTTCACTGGCCCTTGAAGCTCTGTTTGCGCTAGAGTAGTTAGGTTGAATAGTGAAGATGATTGCTAAACTGAAACATTAGACTTGAAGTTTGTAACTGGTTTGACATCAATATAAAAGCTGTTTCTTGGGATCCTGGTCTATATTGACGGTGATGTTATTCTCGTGTGTAACTTGTTATTTTATTTCTGTTTTCATGTTGTTTCATTTTCCACTGTCAAGAACAGTTTAAACAGGGTTAGGACCTACTGTATATCAGTAACCTTCTCTGGCTGAGAAATATTTATCTTAATGTTTTCTTCCAATCTGTGTTATTTAGGAATGACTTAATTCAGTTTAGGCATGAGAATGCTGGCGTTCCCTCGTTTTATCGTTCTAGCTGAATATTATTTCTGAACGTTACTTTCAGTATATGTTATGTGATGATGAACTGAAGGAAGATATGGTTAGCCCTGGTCCCAGACTTGTCTGCATAACTAACAGATTGTTTCCCTTGGAATGTGTTAAAAGCTGTCTAGTTTAGAAGCACTTGCTAGATCTTAGACCATTCTGTGTTATCGTTGTGTTTCCCCTTGTTTTGTATATTTTCTATTGGAAGTGTGTTAAAGGCTGGTTGGTTTAAAAGTACTTACCAGATCCTAGTCTGCTTTCGTGTCCTTCTTAAAGTGTTTGTCAAAGGCTGACTGGTTTAAAAATACTTATCAGATCCTAGGCTGCTCTTCGTTCTGCATCTGTTTAATTCCCCTTCTTGATGTATCACTCCATTCCATAAATCAAAATTTAAAGAGATCCTTAGACATAGATGACTTGCCCCTTGGATCACACTTGATGTTGTTGTTCAATTAAAGCCCAGATATGACTCCATAGCCCAATGGACTAAAAACCAGCGTTATATCTATCTATCTGCCAAAACTGTTCTATTTGTTTGCAACTTCTCACTTTTGAAACTTTGCACTTAGGACTTTCCCCTCAAGTAACATTTCATGCTCAACCATCCAAAACAAAAAAAAACCCTTGGCCTTCATAACTAGCCTAATATCATTACCTTAAGCTTTTCAAAGACAATATCCATCTTTGCACATATTGGAGAGATCCCTCTCCGGATTCAGGAGGGCTAGATCCTAGAATCCTAAAGTTTGGTTGAAATGATGATCTACCACATGATACTAGATGATCCACCCCCTCTACATCCTCGAATTATCACCCCTGAGATTATTGAATTCTCTCTCCCTTGGGCCTATTTTGATGGATCCGCACAAATTAAAGGTTGTGGTTGTGGTTGTGGCATCTTACTTCATCTTTCACCCCACCATTTTTTCAAATTCAAGATTGGACTTGGATGTGGTACCAATAATTTTGCAGAACTATCATGTCTTCTATACCTCCTTCAATTTGCCATCACTAAACATGTTCATGCTCTTCATATATTCAGTGATTCAAAAATTGTCATTGATTGGTTTAACCTATTATCAACCTGTCACGTACACACACTGCAGAATATTTTGGATGAAGTTCTACAGCTCAAAACACATTTTGATCATATTTCATGTTGGCATATTTACAGAGAGAGGAACTCAATATCCGATCTCCTTTCCATGGAGGTGACGTACTTATTGACTGCTCATATGGGGATTCAGGAGCAGGATGAACATGCATATTATCAATATTTCCACCGTCCATTTGTTCTTGAATTTTAGAGAGGGGAGATCCCCCATTAGTGGCAGCAACTATTTTTTATCTATTTTGTATTTCTGTTACTATTGTATATATGTTGCTAGACTACTGTCTGCTGTTCTATAGCATGTATTTATGTGGCACAATATGGATGTACTTTATTTTTTCTACACTACAGCTATCTTTTGACAACTTCAATGTTGATCTTCATATGCACTTAGCATATACAACATGTAATTTTTATTTACATTAATAAAAGCTACGATTTTTCCTAAGGAAAAAAAAAACTAAAGATAGTAAATCTTATTAATTATGAAATGCACATCTAAATATGATCATCATTTCGTATCAGACTATTGTGAAGTAAAATTAATTTCATATTAGACTATTGTGAACTAAAATTATCATTTGACATTTCTGCAATCATCAATGTAAATCTAAAAATAAATTATTAAATTGAATCTATCATTTGACATTATACAATGTTCCATCTAAATTCATCATTTGGCAACGAGCATTAATATTATGCAAGGTACGTCTAAATTAAATTAATCATTTGACAATTGAAGCTACGCCATGCACATCAAAAATTAAATTCATCATATGACAATGAAATTTGAAGTCTAAAACAACCATTGAAAACTGAACTAAAAATAAACATAGAAAGCAATGAAATACAATTTTTTTTATTTTTAAATTATTATTAGCTGAAAAATTCGGGGGATGCATCCCTCTTGCATCCCCCCTACATCCCCTCATCCCCCCACAAGAGAGACACATTTGGTCACCAGAAAAACACCCCCCTAGAGTTTCCCCAAGTTTTCAAAAAAGGGGACATGGGGAAAGTTTCCCCAGGAGTTTCCCCATCTCGGGAGCGTGGGGGAGCGGGGAAGCACGTCCCCGTGGAACACTGGAAAATAGCAAAAAGAAAAAAAATTGAACTCAAGCAGACATTGCATTTGTTTTCCATTTACTAAACCAACTCCCATATCCCAACCGCCTAATATGAGTGCAGTAAACCGTTACCATAAGGTGATAATTTCAACAGAACTGGCATTCTAGTTGACCAGGCCTTTCAAGTAACATACTTTCCCTTTCGTACTGCTTGGCAACAGTTGCAATATTGGAAATCCCATGCCTAAAGGTTTAGTGAATATAGCAAAAAAAATCCTTGCATTCAAGCAGAAATTGCATTTGTTTACCATTGACTAAACCAACTCCCATATACCAACCACCTTACCTGGCAGCAAATAAAATAAATTATGATTAAAAAAAAGAATTCGTTGTCATTTCATATCCTCTCCAAGAGGCACACCCATGCAGCTTGCACATCAAGCCGATTTCTGCAATGTCAAAGCAGGAGGCCACCAAGGTAATAGTTGTCTCGTCTGCTACAATTCGGACAGCAAAAACAGTACATTCAAATAGTTGAAGATCTCTAGTTAAAAAAAGATGCATTGTACTAAGGCATGACATGACAACCATTTCTATGCAATGTGTACCATAAAAGGCACAAGCAATCAATAGATGTGGAATCTGGACATTTAATGAATACAAAAAAATATTTCACACAACTTCAAGAGTAAAAAACCTAACAAAAAGGAGGCCTTCTAAAGCAGGCTATAAAATTGCAAAAAAGCCTCATCTCAAGACATCAAAGCAGGTTAGTCCATTACATAGAGTACAACTCACTATTGAACTTCACATGTTACACTATCAAGGACAAATACAAGCCACTGAACATTGTATCAAACCAGTTACATATTATTATTATGAATGATATCATTGAAATTTCCGAGGGGCACTTCATCAGTTGCAAGTTGCAGCACACTAACTGCCAAGCAGAATCCATATAGATTGTATCAAATGGTGCAGAATTTGTAGCCCACTTAACCCTAAACCAAATGTGTTTTCAGAGTAAACACATGGTTTACTCAAGGGAAATTCCACTCAGATCAACTCACTAAGCTCAGCAGCCAAAGTTTGCTTGTGCATTATTTCCAAATTCACCATGCACTTCATCAATTTCAAGTCACTAACTGTTACTGAATCTTGCCCAGTGCATTTCAAAAATATATTTACAGAGCCTGTTGTTTGCTGCCAAATATCTCATAGCGTCATGGAAAACCTTTTTTAAGATGTCATGCAATAGTCTATTTGGCTTCTTCAAGTGTGTCTTCCTTGCATAGTCCATCCATGAGGACAGTATATGTAGTCATATCAGGGAGATGACTGCTATCTTTCATCAATTGCAATACTTCATTGACCTGTTAAGATTGTTGGCTATGTAAAGTCCATCCATCGATGTGTTGTATGCAACATCATCAAGGTTTACCATTTTTAGCTTGCTCTGGAAACTCATAGAAATATGTTAAGTGTTGTTAAGCATTCTCTTTTCTGTGATCCTTACAAAGTGCATCTATTAATTTACTACACCGAACAAGATCAGATCCGCAACCTTTCTCCAACATCTCTTGAAGGAGCTCACTGGCCTTCTCTAGATTACCCACCTTGCAAAACGCTATGTGGTATCATCAGGTCGACGGCCTATTTCAACCATAACATGTAACAACCGGAGAGCTTCTTCAAGCTTACCTTTTTTGTACAAACGAGCAATAAGAGCATTATATGTGATAAAATCTGGATTGATCCCCTTGTCCAGCATCTCACGAAGCATTTTGGTGGCCTCCTTCCATTGTCCTTCCTTGATGAGTCCATCAATAAATGCAGTGTATGTGACAACATTATGGACTATGTTCTTGTTGGTCATTTCATAAAAGAGCATCCTAGCCTCCTCCAGCTTGCCTTCCTTGCAGAAACCATCAATAAGCACATTGTATGTGATAGTGTCAGGGACTAAGTTCTGGTTAGGCATTTCATGGAAGAGCTTCCTAGCCTCCTCCAGCTTGCCTTCCTTGCAAAAACCATCAATAAGCGCATTATATGTGACAGTATTAGGGACTATGTTCTTGTTAGGCATTTCATAAAAGAGTTTCCTAGCCTCCTCCAGCTTGCATTCCTTACAGAAACCATCAATAAGCACATTGTAGGTGACAACGTAAGGGACTATGTTTTTGTTGGGCATTTCATAGAAGAGCTTCCTAGCCTCCTCTAGCTTGCCTTTCTTACAAAAACCATCAATAAGCGCATTATATGTGACAGTATCGGGGACTATGTTCTTGTTAGGCATTTCATAGAAGAGCTTCCTAGCCTCCTCCAGCTTGCCTTTCTTGCAAAAACCATCAATAAGCGCATTATATGTGACATTATCGAGGACTATGTTCTTGTTAGGCATTTCATAGAAGAGCTTCCCAGCCTCCGCCAGCTTGCCTTCCTTGCAGAAACCATCAATAAGCGCACTATATGTGACAGTATTGGGGACTATGTTCTTGTTAGGCATTTCATAGAAGAGCTTCCTAGCTTGCTCGAGCTTGCCTTATTTACAGAAACCAACAATAATAAAATTGTAGGTGACAACATCAAGGACTATGCTTTTGTTGGGTATTTCATAGAAGAGCTTCCTAGCTCCTCCAGCTTGCCTTCTTTGTAGAAACCATCAATAAGCACATTGTAAGTGACAGTATCGGGGACTATGTTCTTCATAGGCATTTCAGAGAAGAGCTTCCTAGCCTCATCCAGCTTGCCTCCCTTGCAGAAACCATGAATAAGCGCACTGTATGTGACAGCATTATGAAATATGTTTTAATGGGCATTTCATAGAAAAGCTTCTGTGCCTCTTCCAACTTGCCTTCCTTACAAAAGCCATTAATAAGAGCAGTATACATAATAACATTACGGCTATGCCCTTCCTTTAACATTTGATGGTGTAGGTTATTGGCCTCCTGGAGCTTCCCTTCTTTGCATAGTTGATCCATAAGGGTGGAAAATGTAATGGTGTTGGGTTTATGGCCCTTCCACAGCATAGCAGCTATCAACCCGAACACCTCGTGGGTTTTCCCTCTCTTACAAAGCCCATCTATTAGGGTGTTATAGGTAACGAGATCAGGAAATTTGCGTTTGCTCGCCATTTGATTGAAAAGTTCCCCAGCGTCCTTAGTCTTTCCCACCCTGCAAAGCCCTTTAATGAGGGTTGAGAAGGTTATGACATCTGGAATATAGCCATATGCTTCCATTCCATCAAACACTTTGAATGCATAATCTATTCTACCTGTTTGACAGTGACAATTGATGACAATGTTCAAAGTTTTAAGATCTGGAACAATGTCTTCTTTAACCATAAGTTTGTAAACAAACAATGTTGATTCCTATCGATTTCGTCGGACTAGGCTACTTAACAAAAGATTGCAAGTGCTCAAGGTGAGGATGGTTTTAGACTTCGCTGAAAGCAGATCCTTGAAGGCCTCCACTATCTCCGTAAGCTTGTTAGTTTGGCACAATGTTTTAATATGCATGTCTGGAGGTACATTCGAAGTGTGAAAGAAGATCTGAGGGGGAACTGAAATCTTCTTCCAAATAGAAAGTCTTGCCCTCGTCACAGTGGACACTATCGCTATTGTGTTGAGGTGAGCAGATGGAATTGAAATGGCTTTCCATGCCACCTGCTCCTTAAAACCCCAAAACCTGTTGAGATTACCCTAAAACCTCAAAACCTATTGAGGTTACACGAGTATTGATTCATTCGTTAATTATTCTATTCTTATTTCCCGTAGTCTAGGCTAAATGGAGGTATTAGGGTTTTCCATTACATTAAATTTTCAATATTGCGGTGACAATAATTAATTATTTGCGTTGAGAATAAAATAAGTGATTCCAATGTACAATGGATACCAGTTTTATGACAAAATTACAATGGTAGTTTTTTTTTTTAACTAAAACGGTCAGAATTTTATTTATTGTGAAAATCAGGTTGGGCCAGAGCCAAAGCAACCTTCAGTACATGGCTTCTGACATGTCCCTAATGCATGCCGAAGTGCTTTTCACGGGATACAAGTTTGTGTTGGATCTTCATTGTTTATGATGAGATCTCCTTGAGCTAGAAGGCAGCCTTTATTGGCATAATTGTCGGCTTCCTTGTTCAAATCTCTGAGGATATGGAATCATTTGAAGGAAGTGAATTCTTGAAGTATATTTCGAAGCCTTTGAAGGCTCTTGTTTAGGACAACATCGTTAAACTGATCTTTCATGTGAACTTTTTTTTATTAAAATTTTAGAGTCTCTGAATGCTTGCAACTCTCTAATTCCTCTTTCTTTGGAGATTTGAGAGGCTTTTAACAAACTCAGAATTTCAGCTTGATTGTTAGTTCGCTATCCTAATCCCCAACTAGTTTTGGTAGCACTTTGATTCCTATGTTGAAAAACAAAGTCCCGAGCGATTTATTTTCCTCTGGAAATAACGTAGATTCAGGTTTGATGGATTGATTACTCAGAGTTTCAAATAGGAGGCCTTTTGCTTTAGCAGCTACTATGGACAGGGTCCAAGATATGTTGTTGAATATCTATTCATTCCTGGCTAGCCATAGTTTCCAGCATACAATATTGGGGATGGTGATCCATACCCGGGCCCAAAGGGACTTGTTGGTGATGGTCGAAAGGTAGCGGTCCTTCCATGTTGAGAAGAGGTCTACTACAGTGATTTTAGAAGGGACTGCAGTATTTAGACCTTGAATAGTGAGGGTCCAGACATTGAATGCAAAGGGACAGTCTACAAATAGATGGTCAATTGTTTCAGGAGCTTGTTTACATAGATCATATCTGTGCAGACCTACAAAGTTTCTTTTCATGAGGTTTTCTCCTGTCGGGATTTTTTTATGCATTACTGTCCAAAAGAAGAAATTTATTTTTGGAAGTGCCATTGAGTCCCAAACCTGAGTCCAGAAGCTAGCAGGATGTGAACTTTCAGGATGGGGTTTAAGAGCTATGTTTCCCTTGGTATAGGTGTAGATACCGGAGGGTCCCCATCCCCAAGAGTCCTCAGCAAAATCATGCACCAGTCCTGTGTCTTTAAGCTCTGTTTTGAGGTTGTCTATCTGCTGTAATAGGTACTCTGGAATTTCGTTGAAACTCCATGCCTTCCAATTTCCTCCCTCAACCCATTCTGAGATGTCAGAGACTCTTTTGACACCTCTCTCCTTCATCAAAGTGCGTATTTATATAAGGCCTGTATTTTTTGCAATTGGCGCGTGCCCCATAATCCTATCAGTCCAGAGCTTCACTCTTTTTCTGCTCCCTGGAATTCGGCAGAGGTGTTGCAAGAATAACGGGATGCCTCTTTTGCATAGAATCCACAACATTGTGCTTCTTTTGGTGTTTATGTTCTTCATCTTCCTTAATACTTCTCCTTGGAGGTATTTTAACCTAAGTGTGCAGCAAGCTGGATGATTGGTGTCATTATACATTTGCCATAAAATCTTACAACCGAGAGTTGTATTAGCATGCACAAGATCCCTTATTTGCAACCCACCATCGCAGAGTGGTCTTCTGACGATGTCCCATTTTACCAAATAAAGCTTGCATTGATTTCCTTTGCCAGCATGCCACAAGAAATCTCACAGAAGTTTGTTTAGCTGTCCAGAGATTGATTTTGGGGCTAGCAAGAAGGAGGCTTGATAGATTGGGAGCGAGGAGAGCACCGATTTGATTAGTATGAGCTTTCCTCCACGCGTGATCCGCTGCCCTCCCCAAAATTCAATTTTTGATTTAATTTTATTCAGCACTCCCTCCCACAGTGAGCTCCTGTTGATGCCCAAAGTTAATGGAAGCCCGAGGTAATTTATTTTTTCCCATTTGGAGTATCCTTTGAATCCCAAAATGCAAGCAACTTTCTAGATATCTGTCTCTTCAACATTCCAACAGTAAAACGCACTTTTTCTTTCATTTATCGAGGCTCCTGAAACTCTGCAATATGCTTGAAGGGTAACCTTATAAGCTCAGGCTATTCTGCAAGAAGTCCCTCCTAGCATGAGTGATTCATCAATGAATAGAGCGTGATTAATAGGTTCTAACTCCTTCATTATTTGCAAACCAAGAGAGTTCCCATTTGATTTGTCCAGCTCAAGTTTTCTGCTTAGTGTATCTTCCAAAAGAATATACAGAAAGGGAGAGAGGGGGCATCCTTGCCTCAATCCTCTCAGGGCTTAAAAGAAACTGGATGGCCTCCCATTTACAAGAGGGGCTATCCAAGGCCTGTTGTTACATGCTTCATACTTGATTTAACATTAACTTATATTCACTCAAAAGCCAAGAAAAAAAAACATGGTGGCAGTCAAACCCACATACTAGATGGGAATCCTGTCCTAAATGGTGTTAGGTCTAATTGGGACTTCACACTAGGGATATCCCCTTACTATTGGTGGTACATTTTTCCACGTCAATAGTTTTGGTGCTAGAAGGAGGATCAGATGACAAGCTAACCCTGTGGTGCTAGAAGGAGGATCAGATGACAAGTTAACCCTATGGAACCCACATCCTTTTTTTTTTAATATCGATTTGTGGTTATTTTTTTGGAAAATTAGATATTGCAATCCCCATCAAGATAGTTAATCTCTTGTCAAAAAATAATTTTGATGGCAAGGGTGAGATCTTTGCATCTGAACATATCCTTATATTTCTACAAAATTATGTTTCTAATAACGTGTATTGTCAAGATATCATATGCAAAGTTTTCACTCTCACGTTTGAAGGTCGTGTCAAAGCACGGCGTGAAACCTTACTAGCCACATCCATCCATTGTCTGGAAAAATTTGTTGATGAGTTTTAATCTACTTGTGACAGGTATTTTTCAGAGGAATTATTTAAATAAATTAGTGAGCTTAGAATGAAACCTAATGCATCATTGGAAGATTTTGCAAATATATTTCTCAATATTTGTTATAGGTCATTGAAGTTTGCAACAAGAAACAATGAAATTGGCATCCAGAAACAACATGACAACACCTACACTAGTGTGGGACCACAGGTCGTATAGTGATGGGTTCTAGCGATACATTAGTGTGAAATTCAATTTATTTAATAAATTGGAAATGTATCAAATTTAATTTTCCCTCAATTAAATTGGACTATAAAATGTAAGAGTGTGATAAAATCAGTTAGTTCATGTATTTCGAGTTGAGGGTGGTTTGTGAGGCATGCAAAGTAATTCTATTAGTTATGGAGTTCGAATTGCAGTTGGTGCATTAGTTTAATGCATGTGTAATCAGTTAACTCGGTTAAGTGAGTTAGAGTCAGTTGAACTAGTTGTAATTTTTTGTTGCACTAGTGAGAGATCAAGTGAATTAAATCAAATTTAATTCACAATCAATGATCTTCCATGCAACTAATGATTTACTATTAATAGCTGCATGCATGCCAGTTCCAGTGGAGACCCATTTGAGACAAAGGTTAAAGGGAAGTTAACTATCAGTTGTGTTATTAGAAGGCTGCCTAAATGCAGTTAAAACACCAGAGGATGCCCATGATACTTAGCACAGTCAAGGAAGGCTGCAATTCCTAAAGAATAGGGATTGCATTCATCAGGAATTGCGTGAGCAAGACAGGTTGAAGACAAGATGAGAATCAGTTAAGTGTTGGTTAAATTTTGCCTGGATCAGTGTGAGATAGTTGTGGAAGTGCAGGAGACTCTTGTGAGAAGAGTGCATTGTAATTGTTTCAGGATTCCTTGTGGAATATACAATATATGATAGAGGGGTTTTGAGTAGTAAGCTTTCCCCGGGAAATTATCTGTGTTGTGGTTTGATTTGTTTCTTTCTTTACTTGGTGTGATTGGAAATCATGTTTATTTTCCGCAATTTATTTGTAGAAGGACTCAATATCTAGCTTTAGGACATTTCTTGATCGAATTGAATCCATTGATATACGTATGTTTGTATATTTTTTACATGGTATAAGAGCAGGAATTATTTGGGCGCATGAGTTTGCAGAGAATATTTGAAAATTTTGATGCAAAATTTTCGAAAACAAATAGCATATTTGGATTCCTTGCGAAAAAATACCCAAATTGAAAAAACAAATCTGTCGAATCGGAGCTCGGATGAGGGAGATATCGTCGATTTCAAATCAGCGATTTTTTTAGAAAATTTTGTGACGGTGGGACAATTACAATGTGCGTGAGTCAAGAACCTACATGCACTTGAGGTACAAGATGCATGCAAAGCTTTGAGCAGAAAAGAAGAGGTTAGTGACTTGGTGGTTGAGAGAGAGCCTCTCAATATGCAGTCTTAGAAGCAGTCTTAGAAGTTTGTGGAGCAACCACAATTGGAGAAGCCGAGAGGACATCGAGTGGAAGGGTCCACTCAAGCAGAGATCTCTAGGAGGGGGAAATTTCAAGGCGGATGGGCAGAGGGAGTACATGAAGCTATACCTCTAGGTGTGAGGTGGGGTGATGTGCAAGATTAATCCCAAGAAGAAATTTGGGTAGGGTCCTAGAGATGGTGCATCTCATGAATCAAACCTGGCTACGAGGAGCCTACAGTACTGCAGTAGCAGGATCAGTTAGATTTATGCAGTCATATGTCAGGAGGATAGAAATCAAAGTGATAGGTGTCGGATATTGGAGCGCAGATCAAAGTTGGCAGCAATGCAGAGTGCATGGATGCAGATGTCAACAGTGCAGAGAATCCAGTAGACATGTGCAGTAGGTAATAGCAGTTAGAAGACTCTAATGACAGATGCATTATACTGATTCAATTGTTTGGAGGCTATTTAGTTTCAGATGTGCTGCATGCAAAAGTTGCATGTGTGAGAAACACTAGATAAGTGTTGCATGCAAGAGTTGCATGTGCGAACAACACTAGAGAAGTGTTTCATGTGCATGCAAGAACATTCCAAAGGTACCGGATCGGGACATATTTATTCCTTTCTTGTTGAGAGGGAGTGTTGAATTTAGTAACAAGAAACAGTGAAATTAGCATCTGGAAACAACATGACAACACCTACACTAGTGTGGGACCACAGGTCGTGTAGTGATGGGTCCTAGCGATTCTTTATCGTGTGTGCTTTCACCGCAGTTGTCTTGTTCTTCTTATTTACAATGTTCATCACATTGATTGTTATCTAGTTTGCTACTAAATCAACGTGGGAACCACCTTTAATGGTATCTATTCCATTAATAAAGCTGAGGTACTGGTGTTTGTACCTCATGTCTTTTCTATGTGCATAGTTAGTTGATTACTTTTGGAAGCAATAGCGAACTTAGAAATTGACTTTATTCTAGACCTAAATCTAGTTGTATATGTAATTTGCACATTATTTCACTCAACGTTATATAAACATTGCTAAGGAACATGTCAACTACATTTTAGATATGTGAATAACCACACCAGTATATGCGTATATCTTTATCTCTGTAGCGAGGGGTTAGATATGGATCTTACATTTAGTTTATTAAGGACCAAGAGATATTTTTAAGGCATGTACCACTCAGCCACGTATACCCATATTTTAGTAATATAAATCCATTAAGTATGGACTCACACCAGGAATGCCTGTCAATTAGAGGTTTGAGCTATGGGATGAATTATTCCTTCCACCTTACAGGAATTCCCTATACAGGAAACTAAATCCTGGTTGTTCCTTAACCATAACGAATTTAGAAGTCCACTAAGTTTGAAGGAATGCTCTTTGTGGTAGTCACTTTAGTGGTAAAATAGGTCTATATAAATATATTATAGTCACTGGTTACAAAGCCACTTCCAAGGCCAGTAGAATGTGTTAAATCCAACCAATCATGTGACTCTATGTATATCATATCTAGTACAAATCATATCGAAAATCAGTCCAACTTGTTATTCTTTGGGCATCACAGTTTATAGGATAGAGTTTAGTGTAATAATAGTAGCATTCAACATAATAGTAGAAATATATCAGCATTCGACATAATGAGAACAATAAAAATAGAAATCATATAATACCAACATATCAACCAGAACAACAAGATTGATTGAAGAAACAATTGTAACGCGGGAATATTTGGTGATTCCATTTTAGATAGTGGAACACTAGAGAAAGAATGAGGGATAAATGTATTTATCAATAATTCTAACCTCAAACACTTCATTTCCCTCCAAAAGGTCCCTCTAAAATAATTCTGACTCAATCAAAACATGTGTCAATATTTTTGTTCGTTTTCTTTGGGATGGACTCCCGAGTCCCAAGTTTGAGGCCAAGACTCCCAAGTAGGGCAAGTGGGGAATTCCACCAGGGGAGTATCTAGGGATACTTGTCCTAGAGCTAACTCAACAAGAATTAACCATTCTTGAGAGTAGGAGAAAATTTTAACACTAGTATAATAGATTCTGAGGAATGTTTATTTCAATTTTACCAAAATGGAAGACTATGTTTAGCCCACATGAGTTTCTATATCCTATTTCTCCATATGTGGCTTTGTGAGTTTATGCATTATAATGTCTTTCAAAAGACAACAACAGTTTAGAACATATGGACATTCTTATTAAATCGGTATGATTGTGACACTACCATGCAAGCCACCTGTTTCCAGGGCCAAGTGGTGGAATTTTGATCTCATACACTAGTTGAAGCAATTGTAAATTTGATCATCTCACTGATGTAATTGGATACAGTAAAAACGCATGTTCATGAATAACACCCAGATTATTGTACCACTTGATAAACAACTTTTAGTCACCTTTCCTTTATCAAGGAGATGTAGTACTTTAAGGATTTATTAGTCCAAGTCTAGCATTCAAACACTCTAAAATAATTGATGGGGTGAGGGATGTTGTATTGCAGAGTGCAAAGAAACCACTTTCCTAAAAGTGGGAAGATATAATAACAAGGGGATCTTATGCATCAGAGAAGCTGTTGAGATTTATGCTCTAGAGCATTGGATGTGTGTGTTAATTTTTTGGGAATGGAATCATGTTCCAAGGCTTTATATGCTTATACACGTGATTTTGAATACCCTGAATTACATGGTATCACTAGAATCATTAGACCCAGTTATAAGTCCTTCCATCCTTTCTGTCCTTGTTAGATATGTTGTTTAAAATAGAAAGGAGGATTATCGGGAATTTTCACGTCTAAATGACATTTATTGAAAAATATTGGAACATAAATCAAGATCATTTCTCCAGAGTCCAAATACAGTGTGCTCACATTATCAGACATAATGAAGATGTATCTCTTTTCTAAATACCTTATGGTATGTGCATCAAAAGGCTACTCAAGAGAATTATATTTATTTCACTTCTAGTTATAATGTTGCCATTTCATCCGAGGATATTTGTGCAGAAAGAAGAACAATGGAAACATGTCACTAAATATGTAATAATTATCTTTGGGGCTCGCACTTCAAGGCCTGTAATAATTTGAGCTATCTGGAAAGAATTTTGTAACTCTATTAAGGCATACCAAAAATCTTGAATGGATATTCGAAGTGAGGATGATAAACTCAGCTTCAGGGTTTTTTTAAATTCACAATTTCTGTTGATTAATAATTATGTTGGCATAAGGCTCTCCTCTCTCTTTCTGCACATAACATTTATCTGAGGGGAGATATTTCTCATTCTTCCTAATTTCTTCTTTCATTCCTGCCCTTGTGGAGCAGAATATATGGGTGAAACAAAAAAGTTCAACTAGTCATGCCAAATTGTTTCAAATTTCACAACAAAGTTTCAACTAACATAGAGTTTAAAATATCATAACACTTATTTAGATGCCAAAAATGACCAGACTGTGGATATATTGCTTAAAAATGGTGCCAAATAATATGAACAAACAATAGATTGTGAATTAAATAAAGCCACCTAACAAATTAGAATAGTTGTTGAAGACGTTATTTTCCAAGGAATGTGGGGTTTTCAACGTTTTCATAAAACTGGAAACAAAACAGATACTTCATAAGAGTTTTAGCAAGAGGTTTTTGACCTGTATGATTGAGAGAGTCAATGGTTTTTATCACATGCATAGAAGAGGGTTAAGAATTGGGGGGAAATCATAATTTTATGGACATTCAACAAGCCCCGTGACAAAGCACATAACTATAGCTTTTCATATGATTTAAAATTCAATTTATAACTAAACATTTCATACAATTTTAAATTCAGAGGTGTTATTTTACCTTCTTTTTTTGCATCTTCCTAGATAGGTTCATGTTTGAAAGTAAAAATCCTTAGTGACAAGTACAACAACTGTGTTATTAATATAAGTAGGTCACTACTTTCGAGAAAGTGACCACCTGCCTAATTCTCAGCCAAGCACTTACCGAAGCAAGATATCACCATAGTTATTGATATTTTTTATTTGAAAACCCAAGTCTGGAAAAAGGTGTTCTGAATTGAAGGCGTTTAATTTAGAATTTACTGAAAAGTCAATTATAGAGCACATAACTAGTCTTATTCCAGAAAATATATTGCTCAAGATTGGTCTGCAAGGCACTAAAACTTAGTGGAAACTCGTGAGATTGGAGAGGGCACAGCACCAAAGTGTTTAGGAAGTGACAACTAGTGAATGGATATTGTTGGCTAAGCCTAAAGCGTGTCTTGTATATTCAGCTCAATGGAGCCTGGAAATTTCCCTATAAGAAGAAACATTGGTTTTATCCAGTTGAAACAATCTAGGAGCCCTATATCGAGTCAAAATAGCCATTCTTTACCTCCTCATTTATTTTGGAAGGCCTTTCTCTTGGCCAATAACATAAGTTTAATATATGTGGGTTCCCCAGCCCAATGACCCCTTTTGTAGTAGAATGAGTGCCCCTGTCCTGGTAATTGTATATATGCTATATTAGCCTAGGAGTGGACCTAGAGTATTTCCAGCCAATTTCTCCCTACCACCATTTTCTGGAAGTCTAGTCTGTTAGGTCATAAACTCCCTTAGGTCATTTAGCTCCAAAAAACATGCCAATTATTTGGAGTTGAAAACTTATATCTCATATGGAAAAAAAAGAAAGATTAAATACAAGTTTATTTAAAAATGCTTAAAATTGCAGCAAATTTACCTGGTATGGTGGTGTTATAATATGTGTCAAGTTTCCAACCTTCATCTGTAGGTCCAGGTGCAGGTTATAAAGTTGGACCTAGATCTAACAAATTACATTGATTCCTTGAGTTTTTTCTAGGGGTTACTCCATGTACGTAAAATGATTTCCACCGAGGATTCAAATCTCCCCACTCAGCCTAGTCTTGCAAGGTTTAAGGGTTCACCCAACACAAGGTTTATCTTACTAAGTGAACACAATGAGATCTATAGATAACCTCCTCCTCATTCAAATGATGATAAATTTTCTTGAAGATCACAATCTCAATTTTAGCTAGGTTGACCTAGTTTTTTGGTCACTTAGACACTAATACAATTATCTTATTGCATCTTATATTATCTCCTCATGCTCATCATCCTAGAAGGGGATAAGCCACTGACCAATAGAATGATGGATAGGGCACTTGTCATCGCCAACTAGGGGGGCTGAAAATGAAGGCTAGGGGACAAACCCCAAAAATAAGGATGGCTTTATGATGGAAAATTGGACTGGATTTTTCCTACAAACATCAATCTATCATCACTAACTATTTATTCTATGCAAGGTATCTAAAGTCGCTCTATCGATTCATTTTAATGCCAAGAATTCACTACACGAAAAAAAATCATTGTTATTTTTTTCGAGTTAGGATACAATTTATAACGTTAAAAAGTTGGTATTGGTTATAGGTCCATAGCGTTGCATATTTTCTATTTGAATTACATCAATATTTATAATAATTACGTTTATGTATTTTTGTGTAATCTCTGTGTGTGTATGTGTGTTGGCTCACACACAGACACAACGTTGAGCCGTCAAAGATGAATCTCAAAGGTGTTTTTCAAAATATAAGCGCACATGGGCATTATTGAGCCAACAATGCCTGCATATTTCCTTCTCATGAACAAGTCTCAATGTGGAAAATCCATGAAATATAATTATGTCAACTTTTTCACGTAATTCTTCCACATTTTTCCAAAAAAACACATTGCCACGTGCTCTTGTTTTCTCATTTTTCTAAGGAAGGAAATGGGAGCATGTTATGCTATTGATGGCAAAGGTTGTTGTGTCTACTTGTAGGTGCCCTCCTATGGGTCAAGGCCTACTACTTCTGTCTTGTCACCGAAAAACCTCAGAGATAGGTCACTGAAAATCTCAGAGAAGATGTCTGAAAATCTCTGTTTGTAGATTGTTTGAAGATCACAATCTCAAATTACAATGAAGAACAGTAATATATTCATTGGTATGTGGAACACCCACATGTAAGATAACATGTCATTGTTATTTGGTTCATGATGTTGTGGCACTGAAGTAGAATGATGTGGCACACCTATGTGGTAGATGGTGTATCATCATGACATGGTGAAAACATTGCACTAACGTGGCATTGACATGGAGAGAAAGTGGAAGGTGATGTGGAGATGGGTATTAACCTATTGTTATACTAGGATGTTGAGGAATTGATTCTGAGAAATTTGGAATCCAGTATTTGGCCTATCTCCCAATACTAATAGAACCTAAAAATTTTCAATTATATTAATTGTAGCCACAAATACAAAAAAAACCTAAGACAGTATGAAAAACTTGTAGCTTCCTAATTATGTAGCCATCATGTGATATTGTTATGCATTAGGTTGTTAAAAGCATTTATACAAACTGGTAATAAATGAAAATAGGCTATCCCAGTTGGGCATGATGTCAAGGTGTTTCCATCGTGTATTCATGCTTGGACATGATGTCAAGTATTAGTCTAAATTTAACATTAAACACAGTGTATTTTTTAATGGACATAATATTATAAATAATAGACACGTATTATTTCTAGAGGTATCCTTTATGGATATACCTGATATTGTTATTTACCTTAGTAAAGGTTACAAGGTGATGTTATCGAATATTTTTAGTCATGTTTTATTGTTGGGAAGTTTGTCTTGCTACAAGAGAAAGCAAATGGAGCAGTGTTTTAATGACTGGGCAGTTTGCCTTGCTACAACAACAAAGAAATGGGGTTGTGTTTTAATTATTGGGTAGTGTGTCTTGCTACAGTAGCAAGGAAATGGAGCCATGTTTTAATCACTGGGAAGTATATCTTGCTACAGTAACAAGGAAATGGTCATCGCTAAACTTCACATCTAGTGGCTCAACACTATTACCATCACCAACTTATTGCCCATTGACCACCAAACTAGTGGACTTATCCAACTTTGGTGTTTGTGTTAACCAACTGAAATTAGTTGTGCATTTTTCCTTTAAAATTTTGTAAAAGATAGTTGAGTCATGGAGTCTTTTACACTGTAATGGTAGCATAAGACTAATTGGTATAATTTGTGTGATTTTCATATATAGTTGGTCTTTATATGAGATATTTCCATCACTTGAGTGTGTAACCATGCTAAGCACTAGTACAAAGACGTTCCATTCTTGATATGGTAAGATTCTTGGACATGTTAATTCCCTTGTGACTTGGCATTTCCATGGTGCTTTTGATGTTTATTTCACAAGAAAAGCTTCATGGATGGTATATCATAATAGGAATGTCAATTATGTGTACACTCGGATATGAGATTAAGATTGTCATGTTATTGGTTTTTTTCTATCATAATACCTCTCTTGTATGTACTACAAGAGTAATCACCCTATTTAATGGTTTATAATTGGGTATACACTTGATGACCCTTCCCACATGCACCGTGTATTAAATGAATGCAGTATAGCAACGTATAGAGGCATCCCTTTGAGGAAAAAAATAGGACTTCTTTAGAGGTAGCAATATGAAATGATAGTTGTAGGTTTCATTTCCCTCTTTACAATCCTCTTGTGTTGACTCCCTTGGAGGAATTTCAAGCATAGCCTTCTAGTCTTGTAAATGCAACCGACAGGTTTCAAACCTATAGAACACATCTGAAGAACAATGATGTTAGGCCCAACCTCAGCAAAAGGGTGTTGGAAAAATAACATAAGAATGGTCAAAACTAAGCCATTCAAGGAATAGTGGATCACCCAAACATAAACAGGAACAAAAAAATTCACAATTACACATGTGGGTATGTTACAAGTGACATCATATCCCAAGTTCCAACACTTGACCATGGGTTGAAAAATAAGTATAAGGACTGGTCTTATTCATGCATGCATAAATCCTAGATCCTTCTGTTATCGCTGAGTAGGGTGCAATTGTAGGTAGATCAAACTTGAGGTGAGAAACAAGAGTTAGATCTAACAATGGCACCATACTACCTCGGTGATTGAAATAGAGATACAAATTGCATCATACTATCAATGGTCCTGACTTGTTCACAACTTTGATTGAGAACAAGTCCCATCATTAGAATTTATAAAGGATACTATCATCAATAATTTTTCCAAAATGTCACAACTTCCTCAAATTGGAAGAGTGTCATTTCAATACTTCTTCTTCTAATAAATATATGCATGAATATATGATGATTCCAATATTGATCTGCCTGCAAATATGTTTTCATGCCAAATTTTCATAGGTATCCATCCCTCTGGCTAGGGCTTCCCATTTTCACTAGTGGACTGATATTTCCTTTTGAGAATTCAACTTTCACATGAGTGAAATTTCAAAGTAGTTCAAGGACCTATTCAAGAATCAAGAAGTTGACACTCTTTTACATGAATTGGGATGAATGTCTCCTAGTATTATCCTTGTGTTGATAAGACACTTGAATATTTTCTCCTTTCAAATTTGGTCCACAAACTAGGGCTTTCCGCAAGCACAAGAAATGTTTTCTCCTTCTTTATTAGTACTCTGAAACTGTTTATTCTTTCTGGTTAGTACTCTGAAAATTAAAAAAAATAAATGTCGGAAGACCGTGTTTTAATGACTCGGCAGTTTTCCTTGCTACAACAACAAGGAAATGGGGTTTTGTTTTAATTCTTGGGTAGTGTGTCTTGCTACAGTAGCAAGTAAATGGAGCCATGTTTTAATTACTGGGAAGTATATCTTGCTACAGTAACAAGGAAATGGCCATCACTAAACTTCACATCTAGTGGCTCAACACTATTACCATCACCAACTTATTGCCCATTGACCACCAAACTAGTGGACTTATCCAACTTTGGTGTTTGTGTTAACCAATTGAAATTAGTTGTGCACTTTTCCTTTAAAATTTTGCAAAAGATAGTTGATTCGTGGAGTCATTTACATTGTAATGATAGCATAAGACTAATTGGTATAATTTGTGTGATTTTCATATATAGTTGGTCTTTATATGAGATATTTCCATCACTTGAGTGTGTAACCATGCTAAGCACTAGTACAAAGACGTTCCATTCTTGATATGGTAAGATTCTTGGACATGTTAATTCCTTTGTGACTTGGCATTTCCATGGTGCTTTTGATGTTTATTTCACAAGGAAAGCTTCATGGATGATAGATCATAATAGGAATGTCAATTATGTGTACACTCAGATATGAGATTAAGATTGTCATGATATTGGTTTTGTTCTATCATAATACCTTTCTTGTATGTACTACAAGAGTAATCACCCTATTTAATGGTTTATAATTGGGTATACACTTGATGACCCTTCCCACATGCACCATGTATTAAATGAATGCAGGTATAGCAACGTATAGAGGCCTCCCTTTGAGGCAAAAAAATAGGACTTCTTTAGAGGTAGCAGTATGAAATGATAGTTGTAGGTTTCATTTCTCTCTTTACAATCCTCTTATGTTGACTCCTTTGGAGGAATTTCAAGCATATCCTTCCAGTCTTGTAAATGCAACCGACAGGTTTCAAACCTATAGAACACATCTAATAGAACAATGATGTTAGGCCCATCCTCAACAAAAGGGTGTTGGAAAAATAACATAAGAATGGTCAAAACTAAGCCATTCAAGGAATAGTGGATCACCCAAACATAAACAGGAACAAAAAAAATCACAATTACACATGGGGGTATGTTATAAGTAACATCATATCCCAAGTTCCAACACTTGACCTTGGGTTGAAAAATAAGTATAAGGACTAGTCTTATTCATGCATGCATAAAACCCAGATCCTTATGTTATCGCTGAGTAGGGTTCCATTGTAGGTAGATCAAACTTGAGGTGAGAAACAAGAGTTAGATTTAACAATGGAACCATACTACCTCGGTAGATTGACATAGAGATACAAATTGCATCATACTATCAATGGTCCTGACTTGTTCACAACTTTGATTGAGAGCAAGTCCCATCATAAGAACTTATAAAGGATACTATCATCATATAAAGGAACTGGAAGAGTGTCATTTCAATACTTCTTCTTATGATAACTATATGCATGAATATATGATGATTCCAATATTGATTTTCCTGCAAATATGTTTTCATGCCAAATTTGCATAGGTATCCATCCCTCTGGCTAGGGCTTCCCATTTTCACTGGTGGACTGATATTTCCTTTTGAGAATTCAACTTTCACATGAGTCAAATTTCAAAGTAGTTCAAGGACCTGTTCAAGAATCAGAAGTTGACACTATTTTACATGAATTGCGATGAATGTATCCTAGTATTATCCTTATGCTGATAAGACACCTGGATATTTCTCCTTTCAAATTTGGCCCGAAACCTAGGGCTTTCAACAAGCACAAGAAATGTTTTATCCTTCTTTATTAGTACTCTGAAACAGTTCGAAGATGAAACCTTGATCATTTGGAGGGTTCATGTACTCCTCTTCTATATCAAAAGCCTGGATTATTGTTGATAGCTTATCCGACATTTTTTTTTTATAAGATGGTGTGTTTCTGTCAGTACGCCGACATTTATTTTCGTCACTCTTCCGACATATTAATTATGTCGCTTGACCGACGCTTATTTTCGTCGCTCTTCCGACGTATTAATTCCATCGCTCGAGTGATGTTTTATTTTTTTCGTCACTATTCCTGCAGAGTAGAACCGTCGGTATTCCGACGTTTATTTTCATCGCTCTTCGGACATATTAATTATGTCGCTTGAGCAATGTTTATTTTTAAATTTATTTTTTTCGTCGCTCTTCCGACAAAGTAGTACCGTCGATCTTCTGGCGTTTATTTTTTTAAATTTTTTTTGTTTCGTCACGCTTCCGATAGAATAGGGCCATCGGTCTTCTGACGTTTATTTTTTTAAATTCTTTTTGTTTCGTCGCGCTTCCGACATATTTGGACCGTCAGTCTTCCAACGTTTAGTTTTTTTAATTTTTTTGTTTCGTCGCTCTTCCAACATCTTGAAACCATCGGTCTTCCGACCTTTTCGTACCGTCGTTGTAGCGATGTTTGGCGGCGTCGGACTAGCAACTTGTCAAGGCGTCGGACTAGAGACACTTTTAACTGTCAGAAATGCGACGACTGATTAAACATCAGAAGTGCAACAGAAATATAAAACGTCGGAATTATCGTCGCTATAGCAACGTTTAAGTCAAGTGTCGGAAGTCCGACGTGAAGAGAATCCACGTTTTGGCGCACTGAAAAACATCGCTCTTGGGCCGCCTATGTGTCGCAATACCGACATTTTGGCTGTCGGAATTTGGGGAAAATGTGCTAGTGTGTCCAAGGTGAAGTGTTTTCACTGTCACGAACATGGGAATTTTGCTACTAACTGTCCATAAAATAAGAATAACAAGAAGGTTGTTGGATCTGAAGCTAGTGAGGCCCTTGCCTCGCAATTTGAGCTTCACTTCTCATTGATTTCATGCATGGTTTCCAGTGCATTGGGATCTGTGTGGTATTTGGATAGTGGTGCTTCCTTTCACATGATGGAAGATAAGGAACTTTTCAGTGACTTAGAGGAGAAAGATCTTCATATGCATATTGAGATGGGCGACGACAGACGGTACAGTGCTACCGAGATTGGTACCATTACTTTTCAGAGGGATTGAGGTAAACCATTTCAATTAAAATATGTGATGCATGTACCAGGTCTGAAGAAAAATTTCGTCTCAGACGCAATGTTGGAGGATAAAGGATATGATGTTGTTTTCAGTGATGGAAAAGCTTTCATGTGACATAAAAAAATGGGTCAAGCCAAGAGCATAGGGATTCGAGTTAAAAATATCTACAAGCTAGAGGTAGATGGCTATGCAACAATGGTGGGCAAGGAAGATCAAGTGGTGAGCCGAAATGAGGGCAAATTATGGCATAGGCGATTGGGCCATCTTCACCATGGAGCCTTGAAATTCATGCATAAGATTTCTACTGGTCTTCCTAGGGGTACACTTGCCCAGTTAGACACATGCAAGGGATTTAATATGGGAAAATATGTAAAGGCCACCTTTCATGAGAAGGAAAACCGAGCTTTGGGGATCCTTGAGAGAGATCACACAGACGTGTGTGTTCCTTTCTCGGTTGCTTCAACAAAAAAACATAAGTACTATGTAATCTTTGTTGATGAATTTTCTCGTAAGTGTTGGATCTTTTTCATGTAGAAGAAAGATCAAACATTCTCTAAGTTCTGTGAGTTTAAGGCACTGGTGGAGAAATAGTCGGGGAAGCAAGTGAAGGCTCTTAGGAGCGATAATGGTGGAGAATACATCTCTAATAAATTGAAGAACTTCTGTAGCAAAGAAGGAATTTGAAGAGAACTCATAGCGCCTCATAACCCATTGCAAAATGGGGTCACAGAGAGGAATAACAGAAATATTGTGGGCGCATCACGAGTGATGTTGCATGATCAAGGCCTACCGATGCATCTGTGGACGGAAGCATTCAATACAACGGTACATGTGCAAAACCGTTGTCCTCGTAGAGTACTTGGCATGAGTACACCTGAAGAGGCTTTCACTGGTAAGAAATCTGATGTTTCACACTTTAAGATTTTTGGCTCATCTGTTTATGTGCATGTGACCAAGGAATCCAGGAAGAAGTTGGAACCAACAACTGACGTTGGGATTTTTGTGGGGTACACTAAAACACCCCATAATTATCGTGTGTATTTTCCAAACAGGAGAAAGACTATTGTGCGACGGGATATCAAATTTGATGAGGAGAAAGCCATGCGGTTGTCCCTTGAGAGGGAGCTGGACTTGCATGTAGAGGAGGAACTATTGGTTCCCAAGGATGAGTCTGAAGATGTGGATCGGCCACATGAGGAGGTTCATGGAGTGGAGGAAATCACTCATACAGATCCATCCATCAGAAATGGCAGAAGGCACACCACGAAAGCTGATAAGCTGAGACTTAATACTGCACAGAATGTAGGAGCCCCTACTTCACAACGCAGACAGAGACAGTCCCCTGATCGATTTACTGGATACATGGCTCTTATGAGAAAATGTATTGTGACTGAACCATATTCATTTCAGGAAGCAGTGTAGTAGCCTACTTGGTTTGATGCAATGGTGGAGGAGTATGACTCCATTGTCAATAGCAATGCATGGGAGATAGTCCCAAGTCCCAAGACTGGTTGACAAATCAGTGGTTCGATCGAGATGGATCTACAAGTGATCAGGAGATCAAGTCCCTTGCAGAAAAATGCTCAAAAATGAAGTTGCTCAGAATTGGTCCGAACTAGATTGACTAGAAAGAGCTCGGAAAAAAGATCCTGTAGACGTGAACAGCACTGAAAACGGACGTCGTATGAAGAAGATATTCAGCTTTGAAGTTTGCCAATTTCAGTTAAAAAATGGCCAAATTTGACTTTATAAAAAATATTTTTATTAAAAAAAGAATATTCTAGGAATATTCTGTAGAATATTCCACAGAATATTCTGCAAAATATTCCGCAGTCGGCCTATCACAAGGCGCCATGTGGCCAGCCCGGAGGCCGCCACGTGGCCCCAAAATTCATTGAAAATGGCGTTTAAAATTATTGTTTGGTCACGGTGTGGTTCGACCCCGGGTCAGGGCAGACACAACAGTGAGGCCCGACCATTAGGCCACGGGTGGTTGTTATTAAACTTGCCGCATGAATTTGTATTTAAAATCTTTCAAATTTTGTTTGGCGTGTTTAAACGTGTGGGACGTGGTCCCGTGAATATAGCGCCCGGAGCGGAGTTCGTTTTAACATATGGTTGAAACTTTATTATATGCATAATATAAATCAATGTTGTTTAATGAAGTCTGATTGGTGCGGCCACATGGGGGCTTAACTTTAGCACTCCAATTCGGCAATAAATATGGCGGATTCCACAAATTTAGCAACCGCTCCTTTTTTGTCGGGCTATCTGGCAGTTAGCCAGACTTAGCTGGAGTGAATCTAGGCAAACTTCAATTAGCCATAACTTTGGCTAGGAAAGTCCTTTTGGGACGAATTTTTATTTTTATTTTGGGGTATTGAAGCATTCTGGCGCTGTTGGGACAAGTTGCAGAGCCATCAGGGTGCTCTATTAGTGATTTTACTAGCGATTTTGGTTGTGGAGCCACCAGGGCCTAATGAAAGATCAGTTGTTTTGGACTATACTCATCCATTGGAAGTGAATGAATAGTCGATTTATACTGATTTCAGCCTTCTGTTTCTGAATTTGCAACTTATTTTGCCTTTTGAGGCTTTCTACACAGTGTAATTCATATTTTGAGCATTAATGAAAAAGGGAAAAGCCTAATTAGAGGCTTTTGGACCTAGCAGAGGTGGTCCAAGAGAGGGGTGAACTGCTTAAACAAATGCTTACTGTTATGCTGTGCATTTTTGCTGTTATATTTCGGATTCTGCTACATTAAACAGTAACTTTTCATAAGTACACTTTTCCCAATCAGACTTATACATTGAACAAAACTCATTAGTTCAACTTCAAACCACATTACTTCATTTGCAGAATACTTGAACTTGCTTATTCACACATAAAATTTGGATTAATGAATACTTTGCACATAAACAAATACTTTCATTGATCGGATCTATTTTAGTGTTTACATTTTATTTCTTTAGGTAGAGCCAGTTTGTGGGCCAGGAGCTTCTGGTTTCATCCTTTCTAGTAAAGGTGAAATAACCAATAAAATCCCCCTACTGTCAATCTCTGTATAAGAAATACTTTGTTCTCACAATTTCAGATCAGATTGGTATCAGAGCTCTAGGTTTTGCTTAAGAGTTTGTGAAATTTGTGCAAGAAGATTGTGTTATTCTGCAAAATTTGATGCTTACTAGGCTGAAATTGAAAAGAGGGGAAGGTCAATTGGTTAGAGAACAAGTTAATCCTCAGCCAAGGAGGGCTAGAGTGCCATTATATCCACCTTCCATTTCATCCTCAATAGCCTTAGAATCAACCACAAACATGTCTTCCAGAGAAGGAGAAGTACATGAGGAAATGGATCCCAAGGAAGAAGAAAGAGTCTTTAGAAAAGCTTTCTTGGACTTGACTGAGATGGTTAGGATCCTATACCAGGAGAGAAATGATAGGATTGCTGGAGAAGGGTCTAGAAATCAAAAAGAAGAAGGAGATTCTTCAGGAGGGAAGAAAGACAAAGATGAGTCTAAGAAAGGGAATGGAGGAAATGGTGATCCTTCATCTCCATCGTCATCCTCTTCCTCCACATCATCCTCTTCAACTTCTGTTAATCAGTCACACAAAATAAATACATCTCTTAAAAATCCTTTGTTAAAGCTTGATGTAAAGTTTGAGTTGCCGATGTTTAATGGTGATGTGAATGCAGAAAAATTGGATTACTGGATTAGAAAACTGGAAGTCTATCTAAGGATTCAGAATTTGCATGACGATGACACAAAAATCCAATTAGCCTCTTTGAGAATGGATGGAGCAGCTTTGGTTTGGTGGGAAGCCAAGACCAAGGAGGAAATCAAAAAGCATGGTAAGATAACTCTAACTTGGAATGAGTTTATTACTGCTATTAAGAAACAATTTTATCCTCTTGCTCATATTCAGAAAGCAATCATGAATTGGCAAAATTTTAGGAAACTTAAAGGTCAAAATGTGCAAGATTATACCCAAGAGTTTAGAAGGAGAGCACTTCTACTTGGAGTAGACTTATAAAGTCAAGACACCTTGTTGAAATACATAGGAGGTTTGCACAATTATCTGCAACATACTATTCTAATGTTCAATCCTACCAGCTTAGATGAAGTTTGTGTGCAGGCTACACATTTAGAAGCTCGAGGAAAGAATGCTTTTGATGCTTTGAATGATGATAGTAATTTCAAAAACAAAGGAAAGAAAAGAGTTGCAAATTCAAGAAAAGAAAAAAGGAAAGTTCTTTTGCAAGAACTGTTCCAAGACAATTCATGATGAAGATCATTGTCGGAAGCTTCATCCTGAACTGAAACCAGAAAAATTCAAGAACAAAAACAAGACCAAAGAAAAGGAGAAAACTGTAGCAACAGTTGAGCAAGACTTAGGGTCAGACTCAGGAGATGAGACAAAAAGCATAGCCATGGTTTTAAAGAACATTAAAGGGAAAGAAGTGGTGCAAGACACAATTCCTAGTTCTAGCTCTTTGAATTGTCCCAAAGATACTCATGAAGAAAAGAAGAGGATAGAGCTCTTCCATGTGAGGGTAATTTCAAAACATATCAAAATTGACACACTATTTGACAGTGGGTCACAAGCGAATCTCATATCTGAAGACTTGGTCAAGCAGCTTAAACTTGAGACCATTCCACATCCGAAGCCTTATCCACTTGGATGGATATGCAAGGATGCCAATTTGCAAGTCTCAAGGAAGTGCATATTGTGCTTTGCAATAACTGCACATTTTATTGACACAGTGGAACTTGATGTGGTGCCGCTTGATATCTCAGGTATTGTTTTGGGAAGTCCTTATTTATTTGACAGGAAGGCTATTTTTCATCGCCATGAAAACAAGTATCACTTGTTCAAATATGGTAAAGAGTACATTGTGAGAGCTCACAAGAAGAAGCTGGAATCTTCTTTACTCCATGCAAGTCAATTGAAAAGATTGGTTAATGCAAGTCAAAGTCTAACTTTGTTGATGTTGAAACGACCAGATTTTGAGCATTCGCCTTTTTATGATGTTGCTAATGATTTGTCTCAGTTTGATAACAGTTTGTCTTTGAAAGAAGATGATGTTATGTTGCGCAAATTACCTTTTGGGTCAGCCAATGCAGTGAATGAAGTGTCAAAGCAAAGCAGTGCAAGCAAGGAGGACACACAATTCAGCATGGGAAAAAGTTGGTTTCAAAATGGTAGAATTCGCCATGGGAACAGTGTGCAAGGTGAAAGTCATTTTAAGTCTTCTGAGAAGTTTGATCAGTGTAGAAAAAGTTTGTTTTCTGCAGTTTACAATTTTTGTTCTGCAAATTTTAATCATTTGCATCATGACTCAGTCAATCTTAGCAATGGTCGATCAGTTGATTCCAGAGATAGATTATCATTATCTCAAAAGCTTCAGTTGATGAAATCGGGTAGATTTCAGTTATTCAAGGGTGGAAGAGTGGAGAATCAGTCTCCACATCATCAGTTTCACTAGTCAGAGAGCTTTTGGGGTCCAAAAGCTTCCCATTTGGGACGTGTGATCAGGAGATCAAGTCCCTTGTAGAAAAATGCTTAAAAATGAAGTTGCTCAGAATTGGTCGAAACTAGATCGACTGGAAAGAGCTCGGAAAAACGATCTTGTAGACGTGAACGACACTGAAAACCAACGCCGTATGAAGAAGATATTCAACTTTGAAGTTTACCAATTTCAGTTAAAAAATGGCCAAATTTGACTTTATAAAAAATATTTTTATTAAAAAAAGAATATTCTATAGAATATTCTAGGAATATTTCGTAGAATATTCCACAGAATATTCTGCAGAATATTTCACAGTCGGCCAATCACAGGGCGCCACGTGGCCAGCCCAGAGGCTGCCACGTGGCCCCAAGATTCATTGAAAATGGCGTTTAAAATTATTGTTTGGTTGCGGTGTGGTTCGACCCCGGGTCGGGGCGGACACAACGGTGAGGCCCGACTGTTAGGCCACGAGTGGTTGTTATTAAACTTGCCACGCGAATTTGTATTTAAAACCTTTCAAATTTCGTTTGGCGCGTTTAAACGTGTGGGACGTGGTCCCGTGAATATAGCGCCCGGAGCGGAGTTCGTTTTAACATATGGTTGAAACTTTATTATATGCACAATATAACTCAATGTTGTTTAATGAAGTCCGATCAGTGCGGCCACATGGGGGCTTAACTTTAGCATTCCAATTCGGCGGTCAATATGGCAGATTCCACAAATTTAGCAACTGCTCCATTTTTGTCGGGCTATCTGGCAGTTAGCCAGACTTAGCTGGAGTGAATCTAGGCAAACTTCAGTTAGCCATAACTTTGGCTAGGAAAGTCCTTTTGGGACGAATTTTTTTTTTGATTTTGGGGTATTGAAGCATTCTGGAGCTGTTGGGACAAGTTGCAGAGCCATCAGGGCACTCTATCAATGATTTTACCATCAATTTTGGTTGTGGAGCCACCAGGGCCTAATGAAAGATCAGCTGTTTTGGACTATACTCATCCATTGGAGGTGAATGAATAGTCGATTTATACTGATTTCAGCCTTCTGTTTCTGAATTTGCAGCTTATTTTGCCTTTTGAGGCTTTCTACACAGTGTAATTCATATTTTGAGCATTAATAAAAAATGGAAAAGCCTAATTAGAGGCTTTTGGACCCAGCAGAGGTAGCCCAAGAGAGGGGTGAACTGCTTAAACAAATGCTTACTGTTATGCTATGCATTTTTGCTGTTATATTTCAGATTCTGCTACATTAAACAGTAACTTTTCATAAGTACACTTTTCCCAATCAGACTTATACAGTGAACAAAACTCATTAGTTCAACTTCAAACCACATTACTTCATTTGCAGAATACTTGAACTTGGTTATTCACACATAAAATTTGGATTAATGAATACTTTGCACATAAACAAATACTTTCATTGATCAGATCTATTTCAATGTTTACATTTTATTTCTTTAGGCAGAGCCAGTTTGTGGGCCAGAAGCTTCTTGTTTCATCCTTTCTAATAAAGGTGAAATAACCAGTAAAAGCCCCTTACTGTCAATCTCTGTATGAGAAATACTTTGTTCTCACAATTTCAGATCAACAAGGTAAAACAAGATGTTGATGGGAGTGTGGAGAAATACAAGGTCAGATTTGTGGCCCGAGGTTTCTCACAGATCGAGGGGATAGATTATGATGAGACTTTTGCGCCTGTCGCAATGTACTCTTCCATAAGGTCCAAGCATATAGATATCCAGTACCATCATCTCAGACATTGTGTGCAAAGGAGGATCATGTTGCTTCAGTACATTGCCACAGAAGATCAGGGTGCAGATATTCTGACAAAGGCGCTCACCAAGAGAAAATTCAAATACCATAAAGACATGATCGGGGTGAAGGATAATCCCTTTATTGTTGAGAGGGAGTGTTGATATTCAACAAGAATATTTAGAATCCATGCCTAGTGCATTAAGCACCTGGTTTCATTCAACATCTGGTTGCATTAAGCACCCAGACTAGGGTGGGGCCCATAGTGTTATTTTTGGGTGCATGTCTATTTTTATTATCCCTTAATTAAGATGGACATTAAACTGTAATCTATTCTCAACGTGGACTTGAATGAGTTAACTGAAAGTGATAAATTCAGTTAGCTAGTGAATTTCGAGTTAGAGGTTGGTTGGTGGGACATGCAAAGTAATTCTAGTTGTAACAGAGTTTGAAGTGCATTGGTGCAAGTTGTAAATAGTTAAACTCAGTTAAGTGAGTTAAAATCAGTTGTGCTAGTTGTAACTGAAGATACACTAGTGAGAGATTCAGTGAATTAAATATTAATTAATTCACAATTAGTGATCTCACATGCAACTGAGGATTTACTATTATTAGTTGCATGCATGTCAGATCCAGTGGAGACCCAGTTGATTTCTAGGTGAAAGGGAGGTTGACTATCAATTCTAGGATTATCTTATTGTACACATGCATGCAAACACCCATTGGAGTGCCCCTGATAATTGCGCAGTCAAGGCAACCAATAATTCCTATCTTTTAGGGATCTTTACCATTAGGGATTGTGCAAGTAAGGTAGTTTGTCTGGAGGCTGAGAATTGGCTATGTGTTGGTCAGTTTTGCATATGACAGTGTGAGACAATTCATTGATGTATCGAGGGCTCTTGTGAGAAGATTTTTGTATGTAATTGTTTCATGATCCATGCTTAATATACAATATAAGATAGTGGGGTTTTTAATTGTAAGGTTTCCCCAGAAAATTATCTGTGTTGTGTGTGATTGATCTTTATTCATGTTCATGTGATTAGCGAATGTGTTTTTAATTCCGCAAAAGATTTGTAGAAGCGATTCAGTATTTAACTTTAGTACATTGTTAGATAGGGTGAACCCAAGATATACATGCTTGTTGTATAATTTCTACACTTTTATGTTCATGAAATACACTTAATCTCATCAAGTTTAATGAAATTTCAATCATAAACACATGTATATACCCTTGCAAAAGGAGAAAACCAAATCAATTTCATGTTAATTCTGAAACCGATATTAGCACAACATTAACTAATAATCAATTTCAGATCATTGATTTCTTGCATGCATTGGATGCATTGATTTCAATATAGATATTGATTTCTAATCCTATTTGATTGCTTGTAGTAGATGCATTGATTTCTAATCCTATTTGATTATTTGCATTAGATGGATTGATTTCAGTGTAGATGTTGATTTTTGATTTGATGCAACTAGATATATGATGTATATTAATTTCAAAGTAATTAAATCAATAATGTGCATTGATTTCAATGTAAGCACATCTCCACCCCCTCCCTCTATATCTCTATCTCCCATTGTCACTCCTCCTTTAACTCTCTATCTCACCCCCCAAACATACACACACTCTCTCCATATCTATGTATCTCTCTCTCTCTCTCTCTCTCTCTCTCTAACACTTCTCTCTCCATATCGATATCTATTCCTCCCTCCCTACCTTTGCCTTTCTCTTATTCTGTCTCCAACTGCCTCGCCTGTCCCCCCGCCCCCCCGCTCTCTTCCATCTATATGTCTATTTCATCTCCAAAACATACACACACTCTCTCAGTGTAAGCACACAAACATTATTCATAACGTGAATTGACTTTTTTGTTACAATAATTCAACCATAAATACAATACTTGAATTTTAATTCTAAATAAAATATTCACTTACCTGAAATGTCTTCTTCCTAAAATAGTAAACTATTTGTAATTGGGTACATTCTCATTATTCCCATTTTCCATCATTCAACATGGTTAATCACTTCGCATTAAAATATTCACTTACCTGAAATGTCTTCTTCCTGAAACAATAAACTATTTGTAATTGGCTACATTCTCATTATTACAATTTTCCATCATTCAACATTGTTAACCACTTTGCATTCAAACTGTATAAATTCAACAAACAATATGCATATTAATGGATTCAATCTGATCATGCGATATGCTAAAGCAAGATGCTGAATCCTTCTACAATTCAACTGCGGAAAATAAACATGATCACCAATCACAACAAGTAAAGAAAGAAGCAAATCAAACCACAACACATATATTTTCCCGGGGAAAACTCGCTGCTCAAAACTCCTCTATTTTCTATCGTATATTCACCAAGGAATCATGAAACAATTACAATGCACTCTTCTCACAAGAGTCTCCTGCAATCTTCTCACAAGTTTCTCCTGCACTCTCACAACTGTCTCAACTGGTCCAGACAAAATCAACCAACACTTGGGCCAATTTTCAGCCTCTGCTCAACCTGCCTTGCTTGTGCAATTCATGTGGAATGCAAATCCCTATTCTTTAGGAAATTCAGCCTTCCAAAACTACGCAATGCTCATGGGAAATCCTATGGTTTTTTTACTGCACGCGGGTAGCCTACTAATGATACAACTGATAGTTAACATCCCTTTAACCTTTGTCTCAACTGGGTTTCCACTAGAACTGACATGCATGCAACTATTAATAGTAAATAATCAGTTACATAAAAGATCACTGCACGTGAATTAAATTTGATTTAATTCACTTGATCTCTCACTAGTGCAATTACAACCAGTTACAACTAGTTCAACTGATTCTAACTCAATAAATTGAGTTCATTGATTTCTCATGTATTAAACTAATGCACTAACTGCAACTCGAACTCCATAACTAATATAATCACTCTGCATGTTTTACCACCACCCTCAACTCAAAATTTATGAGCTAAGTAAGTTTATCACACTCAATTAACTATTACAAGTGATTATGAGATAATATTACATTTTATTGTCCAATTTAATTAAGGTAAAATTAAATTAGACACACATTTCTTAACTTTTCAACACAAACATTGTAATAAAAAATAACTAATAAACATGACAATAAGAACAATAGAATAAAATAGTTTCACATTGATCACAATAAAGAATGTTTGTAATTTAGTATATTCTTAAAATTCACATTTTCTATCATTAAACATTGTTATATTGCCACTTTGCACTTAAAATTTAATCTTAGGCATATTTAAAGTGACCAAAATAGTTAGATATTCAACAAAAATTTTATGACCGCAAACCAACCTAGATTCATCTTACCTTTTCTCAAATTTTGCACTCAAAAAAGAGTTTTTTACCTAGAGAAATTTGATCCTTCTAAAGGCTTGATAGATCCAGAATTAAAATGAATCTAGATAAATCTTTAAATAAAATTTAATTTGAAAACTCATGCTAATGCAGTAATTTTATGTAAAATTAATATTACATTTATATTGGTGAAAGTTAAAGTTAAAATAAATATATTTTGATTAAATTTTTCATTTTAATTTGTAAAATTAATATTACATTTATATTGGTCAAAGTTAAAGTTAAAATAGAAATATTTTAATTTAGTTTCCTCTTTCAATATTTTTTGAAAATTACTATAAAATTTGTTTCACAACACTTGATATTAAAACTGCCATTGTAATTTTGCCATAAAACTGGTATCCATTGTACTGTGGAATCGCTAATTACACCGAATGTGTACTTTTTATGAGATTGATTGGGAAACACTGTTTATCCCAGCCAATCCTTGTGCTCCACTTATCGTCCTTCCACACTATCAAAATTTGACACTTCGCGGATGCTCCCACCCTGCTCTCAGCGCCTTCCCGCTCGTCAGCTCCTTCGCGTCCGTGCTGCTGTCCCCTCGTTTCGCCTTCGGTGTTCCGTCGACTCATTTTAATAAATAAGAGAGTACTAGTTTTATTCTCAACGCAAATAATTAATTATTGTCACCGCACTATTGAAAACTTAATGTAATGGAAACTACAGGAAATAAGAATAGAAGATTTAACGTGTGAATCAATACTCGTCTACCCAACAGGTTTTAGGGCAATCTCAACAGGTTTCGTCTACCCAACAGGTTTTAGGGCAATCTCAACAGGTTAAGGAGCGGGATTTGGCACGGCAAGCAATTTCAATTCCATCTGCTCACCTCAACACAATAGCGATGGTGTCCACTGCGACGAGGGCAAGGCTTTCTATTTGGAAGAAGATTTCAGTTGCCCCTCAGATCTCCTTTCACACTTCGAAGGTACCTCCAGACACGCGTATTAAAACATTGTGCCAAACTAACAAGCTTACGGAGGCAGTGGAGGCCTTCAAGGATCTGCTTTCAGCGAAGTCTAAAACCATCCTCAACCTGAGCACTTGCAATCTTTTGTTAAGTAGCCTAGTCCGACGGAATCGACAGCCATCAGCATTGTTTGTTTACAGACTTATGGTTGAAGCAGACTTCATTCCAGATCTGAAAACTTTGAACATTGTCATCAATTGTCACTGTCAAACAGGTAGAATAGATTATGCATTCAAAGTGTTTGATGGAATGGAAGCATATGGCTATATTCCAGATGTCATAACCTTCTCAACCCTCATTAAAGGGCTTTGCAGGGTGGGAAAGACTGAGGACGCGGTGGAACTTTTCAATCAAATGGTGAGCAAGTGACAGTTTCCTGATCTTGTTACCTATAACACCCTAATAGATGGGCTTTGCAAGAGAGGGAAAACCCACGAGGCGTTCGGGTTGATAGCTGTTATGCTGCGAAAGGGCCATGTACCCGACACCATTACATTTGCGGCCCTTATGGATCGGCTATGCAAAGAAGGGAAGTTCCAGGAGGCCAACAAACTACACCGTCAAATGTTAAAGGAAGGGCATAGCCGTGATGTTATTACGTATACTGTTCTTATTGATGGCTTCTGCAAGGAAGGCAAGTTGGAGGAGGCGCAGAAGCTTTTCTATGAAATGCCCAACGAAAACATATTTCCTAATGCTGTCACATATAGTGCGCTTATTGATGGTTTCTGTAAGGGAGGCAAGCTGGATGAGGCTAGGAAGTTCTTCTATGAAATGCCTAACAAAAGCATAGTCCCTGATGTTGTCACCTACAATGTTCTTATAGATGGTTTCTGCAAAGAAAGCAAGCTGGAGGAGGCTAGGAAGCTCTTCTATGAAATGCCTAACAAGAAGATAGTCCCCAATACTGTCACATATAGTGCGCTTATTGATGGTTTCTGCAAGGAAGGCAAGCTGGAGGAGGCTAGGAAGCTCTTCTATGAAATGCCTAACAAGAACATAGTCCCCGATACTGTCACATATAATGCGCTTATTGATGGTTTTTGCAAGAAAGGCAAGCTGGAGGAGGCTAGGAAGCTCTTCTATGAAATGCCTAACAAAAACGTAGTCCCTGACGTTGTCACCTACAATGTGCTTATTGATGGTTTCTGCAAGGAAGGCAAGCTGGAGGAGGCTAGGAAGCTCTTCTATGAAATGCCTAACAAGAACATAGTCCCCAATACTGTCACATATAATGCGCTTATTGATGGTTTTTGCAAGGAAGGCAAGCTGGAGGAGGCTAGGAAGCTCTTCTATGAAATGCCTAGCAAAAACATAGTCCCTGACGTTGTCACCTACAATGTGCTTATTGATGGTTTCTGCAAAGAAGGCAAGCTGGTGGAGGCTAGGAAGCTCTTCGTTGAAATGCCTAACAAGAACTTAGTCCCTGACACTGTCACATACAATGTGCTTATTGATGGTTTCTGCAAGAAAGACAAGCTGGAGGAGGCTAGGAAGCTCTTCTATGAAATGCCCAACAACAACATAATCCATAATGTTGTCACATACACTGCATTTATTGATGGCCTCCTCACGGAAGGACAATGGAAGGAGGCCACCAAAATGCTTCGTGAGATGCTGGACAAGGGGATCAATCCATATTTTATCACATATAATGCTCTTATTGCTCGTTTGTACAAAAAAGGTAAGCTTGAAGAAGCTCTCCTGTTGTTACATGTTATGGTTGAAATAGGCCGTCGACCTGATGATACCACATAGCGTTTTGCAAGGTGGGTAATCTAGAGAAGGCCAGTGAGCTCCTTCAAGAGATGTTGGAGAAAGGTTGCGGATCTGATCTTGTTCGGTGTAGTAAATTAATAGATGCACTTTGTAAGGATCACAGAAAAGAGAACGCTTAACAACACTTAACAGATTTCTATGAGTTTCAAGAGCAAGCTAAAAACGGTAAACCTTGATGATGTTGCATACAACACATCGATGGATGGACTTTGCAAAGCCAACAATCTTAACAAGTCAATGAAGGATTGAAACTGAAGAAAGATAGCAGTCATCTCGCTGATATGACTACATATACTGCGCTCATGGATGGACTATGCAGGGAAGACACACCCGAAGAGGCCAAATAGACTATTGCATGACATCTTAAAAAAGGTTTGCCATGACGCTATGAGATATTCGGCAGCAAACAGGCTCTGTAAAGATATTGCTGAAATGCACTGGGCAAGATTTGGTAGCAGTTAGTGACTTCAAATTGATGAAGTGCACGGTGACTTTGGAAATAATGCACAAGCAAACTTTGGCTGCTGAGCTTAGTGAGTTGATCTGAGTAGAATTTCCCTTGAGTACACCGTGTGTTTACTCTGAAAACACATTTGGTTTAGGGTTAAGTGGGCTACACATCCTGCACCAGTTGATACAATCTAAATGGATTCCGCTTGGCAGTTAGTGTGCTGCAACTTGCAACTGATGAAGTGCCCCTGGGAAATTTCAATGATATCATTCACAAGAATAATCTGTAACTGGTTTGATACAATGGTCAGTGGCCTGTATTTGTCCTTGATAGTGTAACATGTGAAGTTCAATAGTGAACTGTACTCTATGTAATGGACTAACCTGCTTTGATGTCTTGAGATGAGGTTTTTTTGCAATTTTATAGCCTGCTTTAGAAGGCCTCATTTTTGTTAGGTTTTTTACTCTTGTAAGTTGTGTGAAATATTTTGTTGTATTCATTGAATTCCCAGATTCCACATCTATTGATTACTTGAGCCTTTTATGGTATACACTGCATAGATATGATTGTCATGTCATGCCTTAGTACAGTGCATCTTTTTTTAATTAGAGATCTTCAACTATTTGAATGTACTGTTTCTGCTGTCCGAATTGTAGCAGACGAGAAAACTATTACCTTGGTGGCCTCCTGCTCTGACATTGCAGCAATCGGCTTGATGTGCAAGCTGCATGGGTGTGCCTCTTGGAGAGGATATCAATTGACAACGAATTCTTTTTCTTAATCATAATTTATTATATTTGCTGCCAGGTTAGGTGGTTGGGATATGGGAGTTGGTTTAGTCAATGGCAAACAAATGCAATGTCTGCTTGAATTCAGGGATTTTTTTTGCTATTTTCACTAAACCTTTAGGCATGGGATTTCCAATATTGCAACTGTTGCCAAGCAGTACCAAAGGGAAAGTATGTTACCTGAAAGGCCTGGTCAACTAGAATGCCAGTTCTGTTGAAATTATCACCTTATGGTAACGGTTTACTGCACTCATATTAGGTGGTTGGGATATGGGAGTTGGTTTAGTCAATGGCAAACAAATGCAATGTCTGCTTGAATTCAGAGATTTTTTATTGCTATTTTCCAGTGTTCCACGGGGACGCATACCCCAGGGTGGGGGACGCGCTTCTCCGCTCCCCCACGCTCCCGAGATGGGAAAACTCCTAGGGAAACTTTCCCCACGTCCCCTTTTTTGGAAAATTTGGGGAAACTCTAGGGAGGCATTTTAATGGTGATGAAATGCGTCTCTCTTGTGAGGGGATCAGGGGATGCAGGGGGGATGCAAGAGGGACGTGTCCCCCAAATTTTTTCGCTAATAATACTAAAAAAAAAAACAACTTTTGTATTTCACTGCTTTCTATGTTTATTTTTAATTCAGTTTTCTATGGTTGTTTTAGACTTCAAATGTCATTGTCATATGATGAATTTAATTTTTGATGTTCATTGCATAGTTTCAATTGTCAAATGATGAATTTAATTTAGACGTACCTTGCATAATATTAATGGCCGTTGCCAAATGATGAATTTAGATGGAACATTGCATAATGTCAAATGATAGATTGAATTTAATAATTTTTTTTAGATTTACATTGATGATTGCAGAAATGTCAAATGATAAATCTACTTCACAATAGTCTAATACGAAATGATGATCAGATTTAGATGTGCATTTCACAATTAATAAGATTTACTTTCTTTAGTTTTTTTCCCCTCAGCAAAAATCATAGCTTTTATTAATGTAAATAAAAGTTACATGTTGTATATGCTAATTGCATATGCAGATCAGCATTGAAGCTGTCAAAAGATAGCTGTAGTGTAGCAAAAATAAAGTACATCCGTATTGTGTCGCATAAATACATGCTGTAGAACAGCAGACAGTAGTCTGGGAACATATATACAATAGTAACAGAAATACAAAATAGATAAAAAAATAGCTGCTGCCACTAATGGGGGATCCCCTCTCCAAAGTTCAGGAACAAATGGACGGTGGAAATATTGATAATATGCATGTTCATCCTGCTCCTGAATTTCCATATGAGCAGTCAATAAGTACGTCGCCTCCTTGGAAAGGAGATCGGAAATTGAGTTCCTCTCCCTGTAAATATGCCGACATGAAATATGATCAAAATGTGTTTTGAGCTGTAGAACTTCAACCAAAATATTCTGCAGTGTGTACGTGACAGGTTGATAGTAGGTTAAACCAATCAATGACAATTTTGGAATCACCGAATATCTGAAGATCATGAACATGTTTAGTGATCGCAAATTTAAGGAGGTATAGAAGACAGGATAGTTCTGCAAAATTATTGGTACCACGTCCAACTCCAATCTTGACTTTGAAAAAATGGTGGGGTGAAAGATGACGTAAGATGCCACCACCACAACCTTGAATTTGTGCGGATCCATCAAAATAGGCCCAAGGGAGAGAGAAGTCAATAATCTCAGGGGTGATAATTCGAGGCTGTGGAGGGGGTGGATCATCTGGTACCATGTGGTAGATGGAAGTAATGTGGGCAGCAGATGAGGGCCAGTGATAAGGTGTGTTGTGGAAGATGGTCCGATTGCGGGCCATCCAGATGCTCCAACAAATTAATAAAGGCAGATTTCTTAGCTTATGGGGAACTGCGGAATTCCACTAATGCTCCCAAGCATCTGTAAGAGTCTTCCCCTCCCAACGGAGATTATGAGGGATGGAGTGGATAGTATCTTCAGTAGCCACATTACAAAGTGTACAGCAATGTGGACCTATATATATTCTTTTCTGGAGATTTGCCCCCGTAGGAATTTTATCAGTAAGAATACACCACATGAGGAGCCTAGCTTTTGCAGGTCCCTTTAATTTCCAGATATTGTGCCACCATGGGAGCAAGTAATCAGGTCTATGAGCTCGATAAATATGCATATACCCCTCTTTGGGCGTATATAATCCCTGTTTAGATACAGTCCAAATAAGTTCATCCTCCCGATCGAGGATTCTGACACGGGTATCTCGTAAAGCATCCAGGTAAGCAGTCCATTGCGGTTGTATATGCAATTCCTGATGTCCTAGCCAGCCTTGAGTGAATAGGGTGGATCGGTTTCTGTCAGTAATGTGTTTGATAGTAAAAAAACCAGCACGATTGAGAGAGTCAATAAGTGCATTTGGGAGGAGGTGAGCATTGCCGCAGCCTGCCCAGGAGTCCCAACCAATACGAACCCTGGTACCATTACCAATTTTCCATGCCAGATCAGTACCAATATGTCAAACCGAGGCAAGGACAACACACCAAATCATTGAGCAGCAGGGATAGTGCACCAGTGGAAGACAAAGCCATTCAAGAGGATTTAGAGGATGGATATATTTTTGAATGACCACCTTGGTCCATAAGTTGTTGCGAGTGAGAATCTGCCATCCAAGTTTAGCAACTAGCGCCAAAGGAAAGGTCGGTAAATCTTTGATACTCCAACCCCCCCATCGCTTAGGTAATGCAATACGGGTCCATTTGGTCCAGGCGAAAGTGTGACCTTCTTTAGCACCAAGCCATAAAATTTTTCTGCAATCAACTGTATCTTGTGAAGTATTCCTTTAGGAATCCAAGCCATAGACTTCCAGTATACCGGAATGGGCTCTAAAACAGATTTGATCAGTGTCAGTCGACCAACCCTTGATAGCCAACGATGACACCAGTTGTTCAATCGTTTTTCGATCTTGGTAATTAGGCAATTCAAATCAACAGTTTTATAGCTCACTGTTTTTAGACAAAATCCTAGGTACTTCAATCCATCCTCAAATCTAGTGAGGGTGAATGGGAAACGCTGCTGTGCATAGTGGATCTCATGAGGTGAGCAACCATGACAAGTCAAAGTAGATTTGTTGTCATTACATTGCATACCAGTAGCAGTACAAAAAAGTAGCAGGATGGATCTAACCACAAATGAGTCACCAAGAGTGCCATTGAGAAAGTGGATGATGTCATCAACAAATAGTAGGTGAGTGAGTACAGAGTTTGCCGAGATGCGAATGCCTTTCAATCTTCCACTGCCTGATTCATCAATAATGCATCTTCTGAGGCCCTCCATAACAAGGAGAAATAGAAGGGGGGACAATGGGCAGTCCTGTCGAAGTCCCCGCTCGGCATGAAAAAAGTTGGTAGCAACCCCATAAATGAGAATGCTAAAAGAAACAGAGGTAATACAACACATTTTCCAATTAATAAACGGTAAGGGGAATCCCTCATGTGTAAGTAGCATGCGGATAGAGAGCCAGCTAGCTTGATCAAAAGCTTTTGCCAGATCAATCTTGAAAATCATCCCTTTGATCTTCTTAGTGTGCATAGAATGTAATCCTTCTTGAGTAATGCCAATCGCATCATGGATCTGTCGATTTTCAAGAAATGTGAACTATTCAGGTTAAATAAAATTAGATAGGATGGGTTTCAACCTATTTGCAAGGATCTTGGCCATAATCTTGTAAATACAGTTGCATAAAGAAATTGGGCGAAAATCTTCGAAAGAGGAGGGATGATCAGATTTGGGGATAAGGGCAATGAAGGTGGCATTAAAGGACTCATAGATGCGCCCAGTTTGTCAGGTCTCTTCCACCACCTCCAGTAGTTCATGTCCCAGAAGATCAAAGAAAGCCAAATAAAATTCCACAGACCATCCATCAGGACCAGGGCTCTTGTCCTTTTTGAACCATTTAAGTATAGATTCTAATTCCTCCATCGAAATAGGTGAAAGGAGATCATCCTCTGCTTTAGGATCCACATATCTGGGAAAAAGGGAGGCCACCTTGATAATTTTAGCCAGTGAGGGTTGCAGAGGTGCCTTACAGATCTCACGAAAATGATTGATACCCTTCTGTGCAAGCTGAGAAAAGGTAGAAGCAGTAGAGCCGTCCTCATTGTCGAGTTCCCAAATGGTATTGATGGTCTTTCGGCCCTTAGGAAATTGATGGAATAATTTGGAGTTTTCATCACCTGCTTTGATCCATGTAGCACGACTTTTAAGTCTCCAGACTTCATCCCTTATTTGTAGAATCTTTAGATGATCAGATTCTAGTTTAATAAGCTGTAATTTCTCAGCTGCTGATGCAAAACCTCCCCCAATAGAGCATCCCAGTCTATGAATATTCTGTTCAATATTGATGAGCTCTAGATCCTCCATTCTTTTCTGATTCCTAGCCCAAGTAATGAACTCCTTCTTAATAGAGAGTAGTTTGTGAGTAAAAATGGAGGACGGCGAGTGGATGCTTTATGGTGGAGGGCGTATCCACTGTGTGTCCACTACTTTGGTGTAGTCTGCATCTTGTAACCACACAGAGAAGAATTTGAAAGGAGTAGCCAGCTTGTTGATAGCTCCAGAGATTTCCAGGAAAATCGGAGAGTGGTCAGAGATTCCACCAGAGCCGATCCATTGTCTGAATGAGCCAAGAGTATGTAGTAATCCTTCCTTGATAAGGAATTGGTCAAGCCTGTGAGCAACCATATCGACCCCAGTGCACTTGTTGCGCCAGGTGGGGGAAGGAGCGGTAATGAGAGGATCCACCAGTTGATGGGTAGAGAGAAGGTGTCTGAAGAAATCAGAGAGTGGATCTGCATGTGAATTAGTTCCCCAGGACTTTGAGGTCCCAAGGGAGAAATTCAAGTCACCAGCCAAAATAATATTGTCAGAACTAAGCACAAATGAATTCAAAAGTGAGGTCCAGAACTGTTGCCTGTTGGTACAGGGTCCATATGCGTTAATAATACAAAAATGGAGACCAAGGGCTTCCGAGAAGACATCCATCCCTAGAATGCAATCCCTGCCCCAAACATTAAGTAAATTGATGCGTCGAGGGTTGATACAGAGGGCTAGACCACCCGAGCGACCATTAGCATCGATGGCATGGATGGTCCACATAGGGAGGAGGGGAGCGAGTAATTGGGTAACAAGTTCAGATGTACCATGAGTTTCTTGGAAGAGGATAATATCAGCCGAAGTAGAGAAGGGCGTCTAAGAGCTAGACGCTTTGCAAGGCTAGCCAACCCACGACAGTTGAAGGAAAGACAAACCATTGAGAAACCAGGAGGGGGGGTTGTCTTGCTCTAAGGATCCCATCGATGGAGAGTTGTGTACCAGATGCAACTTAAAATTCGGCTTGTAGGATGGCCTTCGAAATGTGAGAGTGACGACTGCGAGTGGACTTGTGCAAAGTGTGAGAGGAGCCAGGAAGTGGACCAAGACCAGCCGGGGTATAAATGCGCGGGCGGAAATTGTAGGAATGAGTGGATGAGGTTTCAGATGAATCCACAGCGATGGATGGGATGGGAAGAGAAGGGGGGAGAGAGGGGGGAGAGAGGGTAAGAGTAGAAGGAGCAAGTGAGGAGATGGGTGGAGACGATAAAGAAAGATTAGGTATGGTAGGGGGGTGCGGGGGTACAAAAGAGGAGAGAAGGATGGGGGACAAATGATGGAAGGGGAAGAGAATCCAGCTAGAGAGGGCTCCGTGCACTGAATAGTTGCCGAAGATAAAAAAGACAAAAATGAAAAAAGAGGAGAAGAGGGAGTACCATCATTCAGAAGGAGTCCAGTGGATGTAGTAGCAGCCATAGAACGAGTGACCCGGGAAGGGGCAGCCTCAGTGCCTTGTGAGTAATCCGCTTGTGAGGAGTGTTCAAGTGTCAAGAGGAAGCCGGTGGGCTATGCCTGTCGCTGCAGCGAGACTGTTACCGAAGCTATAGAATGCAGACCACCATGAGTGCGAGGAGCCAATGCTTGTCCATTTAGTAGGCAATCCTTAAATATATGTCCAACTTTGTGAGATCAATGACAATAGAAAGGAACCCCTTCATAGTCCAGCAATTGTGCCCGGGTAGAGTTGCAACATTGAATATTGATGGCTTCCTCGAGTCCTTCCCTGGTATCCAAATGAACCAGAATGTGGGCAAATGCCATTTTGCCAGAGTCAATGTATGAGCGGTCATGGTCCAAATATGTACCCAGAAGGTTACCAATATCCTTGAAGATCTGATCAGTCCATAAGTGTAACGGTAGCCCAGGCAAACGAACCCGAATAGGTCTCGCTCCCAACGGTTCTCGTTCAGTGTCGAACAAGGGATTCCACCGCTTCAATAGCACAGGAGCCATCTAGATGTGCCAGAATTGCGATAATACAAGGTCAATGGGTTCCCTGGATGTGAAGAGGAGAGCGAAACCATCCGTTAGTCAATGTATGAATGGTTGGAAGTTCATGTATAAGATCACCCCAAATCTCTTGTGCCCACTGTTTCAGTCTTTTGACCCCATAGTTCCGGCCACGAACACGACCAACCACCACTCTGTCCACGGTTCCCATGATGTCGGCCATTTGTATGCCAGCGCCAAGGGTGAGGAGGCTAGCACACTTGCAGGCCCGCACACATTTCGTGCGTCGGGGGGCACGAGGAGGGAGCCTAGGAGGTAGGGTAGCCGAGGTAGTAAGCGGTGGAGGCAATGTAGAGACGGGAGGGTGGAGGTTGGAGTTGGGTGGGGGGATGGACGATGGGCCGGGGAAGCTGAAGGTGTGTGAGTGGTGATAGGGGGATGAGTATGAGGGGTAGAAGTCAGGGGTGGGGACGCGAGATGAGGGGATGGTGAAGATGAGGGGGGCAGAGGCACCAGAGCAAGAGAGCAGGGGAGAGCAGATGAGGGTGCAGCTGAAGAGAGGGAGAGGGTTTGTGAGAGGAAGGCTAAAGAAGCAGGGGATGGGGGTCAAAGGTTCGGTGAGGAGATGTGGTCCAAAACAACAGCCGTGAAAATAGCAGGGAAGGAGGTTGTGAGGTTAGGTACCAGGAAGGAGTCGAGGTTAGGGAAGGTAAGAGGGGAGGATGCGGAAGCTATGGAGCCGGAAAAAGCAGGACAAGTAAAAGGAGAGGAAGCTGGGTGACAGACATACATACCGGAAGATAAACGATGAGTTAGGGTCCAAATGTCCACCTGGGCATATGGGTCCTCCGAATAATCCACAAGCTGTTCATCCTGGGCCCCCTCCATGGAAACCCCAATAAGAAACTGTCAATGCAAGAGCCGAACTGCCAATCGGAGAAGAAACGGTCACGAGAAGCTGAATACCGTAGTAGGCAGTTAAATGGTCACCGGCAACAGTAAAGACGGGAGGTCATGGGGACCATGCACTGACAGAGGCAGCGTTCCAATGCAGGAACGGGTCAAGTAATTGATGAGCCCCATCAGTGGTTGAAGGCACAGAGAATGGTGTAGCCGTCAAATGTGTGCCGAGAAGAGCGTCGCCGAAAGAGCTGGACGTCCCTGAACAACGACATGTCCTCGATGCCCACAGAGGGTCGCCATTGGTCGCAAGGGTAGCAGCTAGGTGGAGAACCAGTCGCAAGCAGCAAGGGTATCTTCGAACCCTAATCCACCATGATAGTTGCCGCGAGCTCCATCGTCAAACTCCCACATTTGGATATCCATACACCCCACTATCTTTAGTTATTAACATATTGTTGGGATTTTTTTTTTATTTTTTTTAATATATTAAATGTTTAATAATTTTATAATTTTTATGGCTCTGACGTCCCCCGTTTCCCCGAAATTTCCCTAAATTTTGGGGTTGCTTATATACGTCTCCCTTGTGCGTATCCCCACTCCCGCGTTTCCCCGTCCCGGAAACTCAGTGGAACATTGCTATTTTCACTGAACCTTTAGGCATGGGGTTTCCAATATTGCAACTGTTGCCAAGCAATAGCAAAGAGAAAGTATGTTACCTGAAAGGCCTGGTCAACTAGAATGCCAGTTCTGTTGAAATTATCAGCTTATGGTAACGGTTTACTGCACTCATATTAAAATCCTAGAGCTAGAAATGAAAAGCTTTAACCTACTCACAGAGCTGCAAATTTAAACCATGCACAAAAAAAATCGAAACATGTCACACAAAAAAAAACAAAACGAACAACGAAAACTAAATAGACAATCAAACTTGCTACTGCTTTCTCAGTAACTCGAGAAAACAAATCAATACAACACCTCACTCAAAACTGAATTTATCACCACTTTGCCCCCACTTTAATTTATAAACTAAGAAGGCAGAAGCTACAAAATAACCCATCCCTACGAGGACTCAGATTAAAAGGAAAACAGGAAAACTGCCTAGGATTCAGTGCTCAATAGCCACCTAGCAACAATTTGCCTCAATTGTAGTAGGACAGCTAATACAGCCAAGTGCCTCGCTTTAGAATAGAATTCACACCTAATCTAAGTCTAGATGGAAAAGCACTTTCCATAAATTGGAAAAGCAACTCAAAAATAGAGACACTGTTTCTCAAATTAGAAAAGCACTCTAATTCTGATCTAAACTCAAAATGCTAAAATTGAGGACAGTAACTATACTGGGAAAACTGAGGGTGATGCATCACTTTTCCCTTTGCTGTCTTCCTATAATATTTCTGTGCCTCCTCTTTTGTAACAGAATACAAAATGCTGCTGCTATTGGTGTGCCAGTGGCATTGGAGATGAATTCTATCGGAGCAAGAAGGTAAAATAAATTAACAAATTCTACATAAAGATGACTGACTTTAGATCATCCTAAGGACAGTATCAATCCCAAAATAAATAGTGTCCTCTGTCCTCTCAGCCCACCCCTATAACATAAGATTTTTGCTTGTATATTCATAGCTTTAGCGGTAAGAGTCTTGGTAGCACATTTGAAGACTGCTTCTGTATTTTAACATGAGATATAAGACTGCTCATTGAATGCGACTTGCAAGTTTTTTTTTTCAGAGGAAAAAAATGTTGTTCTATTAATATAGTAACAGTACATGAAAATACATCAGCTAAATGATAGATAGTCCATGAACATCGGTGGACATGCAATTCATTTTCAAAATATCTTCAAATATAATAAACAAGCATAGGTACCATTGAGATACGAACAAAACAGTCGTCATATGAGAAACATCCAGATAGCCGTAAAACCAGAAGGCTATCCCCAGATCATAATAATATTATAAGAGTCAATGCAAATAACTGGCAAGCCAGTCATGAGCGGCAGAGAGCAATACTAGTCCGAAGCAACCCAGAAATATGGCACACCAGTTGCGCATCCCTTGATTAGGGAAACAAATCCGCTCACCGAATATCATACAAAAATATACCTACAGCTTATAGGACAGCCTCGCTTGATTCATAGGAAACTTGGAAGTTGTTCTAATATTTGATTCATACAGTTACTTTTATTCTGAATGTTTTACCTGCCTATCACATTTATAGTATAGTTACGCAAAACCATTGAAAAAACATTTATTCTAAATATTCACTAATTAATGATGCATATCTTCTTGGATGAGAAAGGGTAAATTGTTGAAATTTAATTCATGATATACAATTCTGCACCTCTCACGAACAAGGTCCCTAATGTAGGAATCTGAATTGCTTAAACAATTTTCCAACGAACAAACGATATATATACAATCTGAACTGTGCAGTCAGAACTGCGGACACACTACATGTTTAAATAATGTGCAGATATTTTGTCAGAGTAACGGACTTACAAAAGCGTTGGAAACTTGAAGTCTTTCAAGCATCTACATTCAGCAAAATCTAAATTCATCGCTCTACTCATCACCTGCAACTTTTGTTAAGTATCGTAGTCCGATGGAATTGACATGAATGAGCATGGTCAAAGCAGAGATTCTTTCGGATCTGATAACTTTGAACATTGTCATTAATTTTCACTATCAAACAGGTAGAATGGATTATGCATTCAATATGTCTGGAAGAATGGAAGTAGACGGCTACATTCTGCTACATTCTAGATCTCATAGTCCTCATAAATGGGCTTTGCAGGGTGGGCGGGATGGAGGATGCCGTGAAACTTTTCAATCAAAATGTGGGCAAACAGCATGCTCGTAATTTTGTTAGGTATAATATACTAATAGATGGGCTCTGCAAGAGAGGGGAATCCACAAGGCATTCAGGTTGATCGATGTTACCCTGCGAAAGTGCCATGAGCCTAACACTATTAATTTACGACCCTCATGAATTGACTATGCAAAGAAAGTTTCGCTGGGTGAAACCTACGAGACGGAGGTTCAAATCTCATTGAGTATATGGCCTGTTATGATCCGGCTCAAGGAGTAGGCTCCCCCTTGATGCGGAGTCTCGGCTCTTGCTAAATCATAAGATTCCGGTATGTCTGACTTGCAGGCTGTTGGATATACTCTTGGTGTTATAAGGCAGCCATGAGGATTGATCCTGGGACCTCCCTTAGATTAGTCTAAAGAGTGATCCTGGGACCTCCCTTAGATTAGTCTAAAGAGTTACCGATTCACCATGGTTTAAAAAAAAATACACAAGAAGCCAAGAAAGTAGTGTGTAAGGTATTAAAAGAAGGGTATGGCTTCAATTTTATTACATTCACTATTCTAATTAATGGCTTTATGAAGAAAGCAAGTTGGATGAGAGCACAGAGCTCCTCATGAGATGTCCAACAAAAGGGCTATATTGCAATGCTATCACAAACGATGTATTTATTGATGGTTTTGGATGAGGCTTGGAAGTTTTTTTATGAAATTCTCCAAAAAAATGTGTGCCCTAATGTTGTCACATATAGTGTGTTTATTGATGGTTTTATAAAGAAGGCAAGCTTGATGAGGCTAGGAAACTCTTTCATGAAATGCATGACAAAATCATATGTTTTTGTGCTGTTACATCTAAAGTGCTTAGAAAGGCAAGTTGGGGGAGGCTAGGAAGCTCTTATTGTAATGCCTATCTAAAACATTTGCCCCATTGTGATCACATACATTGCTTTTATTTATGGTTTTTGTAAGGAAGGCAAGTTGGAGGAGGCCATGGAACTCCTCTATAAAATGGCCAACAAAAATATATTCCTGTTATTGTCACATATACTACATCTTTTTATTGTTTCCATGAGCTCAATGGGATGAAGCCGTAGGAGTGCTTCATGAGAAGTTAGATAAGGGGTGTAATTCAGTTGCTATAAGATACAATACTCTTATTACTATTGGGTAAGGGGGTGTAAGCAAAGGGCTCTAGCAGTACACCGAGAACGTGATTCCATATCCGAATGATGACCAAGCGAAGTTTGTCATTGATAGAAAGAAGAATGAGCTGTTGGGGTCATTATGACCTACATTTCTCGAGAAATTCACTTTCATGCGAGCGGGATCATCTATCTGTCGACAGTTTCACTGTACTCGAGAAGTCCACAACACCTAGATTGTGATCACTGATGATCCCAGAAATATCACACCTAGACTTATGTAAAGCCACAATGCCATATTACAAAGATACTCAAAGGCTATAAAAAGTACATGGAAAATCGCTGATGTGAAAGTACACATTATATTATTGATGAAAAATAGGAGACGATTTTGCTAACTAAAAAAGAATACAAGGATGCTTAAAAAATTTTGAATATAGAACAATGGGTAATAGGGATGCCAATGAGAATGATACAGAGTTAGTCATCCTGGAAGCACTGTCATCCTGAAAGACATTGCTTCTTACTATTATCAAAAGTCTGTGTCACGGGGTTCAAAGGATTCTTGTCCAGTTTGCATTTTTAAAGCTGCACATTATTAGTCAAGCATGCACAAGGTGCAACAAGCAATAAAAGGCAGAAACTAAGATGTGGCTGGCGCAAGACAAAAAGCATTTGCAAGGAAGCTATTTAATTGCAAGCTGAGTGCTTGCAATATGTCAACAAATGTTTTATGAACCATTCCCTTTTCACAAGGCACTGAAAAGAACATTTAAGGTGTTTTGTAACAAGGTAGTTGCAGTAAGCACAAATGCAGAATTATTGACTGCATTTTGTGACAACATCGTCAAAAGGAGTGGATAATGCCTAGTTTTTGGAGTTAAGATTTGTTTGAGGCAACCATCAGAAAGTTGGCAAATAGAGGAAAGATGAACCAGTAAAAAAATAGAAGTTATTAGATCAAGTTAAAGAACCAAATACAATTCTTAAGAGATAAAGATCAGTTTGTGGAAATATTGTTGGTTCTTTCTTTCAAAATGGAAGCAGTGCAATGCCCCACTTGTTATCTTAAATTAAGAACAATAGACGTAAAGGAGAAAGCTCTGGCTGCTCATTGAGTTTTGTCAATGGAAAACAATGGTCAAAATAGTCTGATTTCTTAGCTAAAACAATTATCCGGATTTGAGCCCACAAACGACTGCATCTACTGTACACTCCACATGCATGTCTTATGGTAATGTGGAAGGCCTTCAAACAAAAAAACATAGTTCTATAGAGGTTCATTACAATATCCATCAGCTTCTAAACATGCCGAAGATTTTGGGAATGTTGAACTAAATGGCAATTAAATGACAATCGATGGATCTCTCAACCGGCACTAAGATTGCCCCAAGGTTTGCCTAAGGCAGCAGAGGATCTCTTCCAAAATAAAATATCTCCCTTCCAAGCCGCAGTAGCAAAGCTCATTGTATATCATTGTATTTCTTTTATTGTAAATATTATTTTGTCATAATTATGGAGATGGAAAATTATCAAAGTCATGTAAGAATCAGTATGAATTGTAAAAGTCATAAGGAATGAAAGGTCATGAGTATGTAATATTCCTTTTCTTGATCTGGTCAAAATGGACAAATCTATCCATGGTATTTACGACATTGGGGATCATTCAGGTTTATCTATCTTATTTTGTTTTTCTTTAGAACTTGGCATGGCCCATTCTAGCTTGATGCTAGGGACGGAAACCCCGTGGGTGTTATTTTGTTTGGTGGATCCATCCAAGGTCAACGATTGTGCTTTAGTCTTTTGTTTTCTATATTAATGAGCAACTGAGCATTCCACTGCAAAGACTCAAATATTTTTGTATGGGTATGTACTCGTTTCTTTAGTTAATAATATAAATAAAGGTTGCATTTCCAGATCCCATTGTGTTTAGTGTTTGATTGCAAGTATTTTTAAGTAGAACACTAAAGTGTGCTTGATCTATCAAGAATTTTAAGCTTGAGATATTACAGTGGTATCCGAGTTGTGCATCCTGCCAACTTGAGGGTTTATTATATATCAACTACAAGGAAGATCGTGATCCAAGGTTTCAAAAGAAACTAGTTTTCGGGGATTTCACCCTCGTTAGAATCTCAGCAATTTCGGTGGTTCTCTATAGCCACCCTAATTAGCTCATTATTATTGATTTTTCTAGAGTTTATTTTTTTGCAGGGCATTTTATGTGACAGCCATTGGTTGAGAAATATTTTATTACGAAAAATTTGGTCAATTATTTATTCAGCCCAAGATTATTGTTTGGCTAATTTTTCTAAAGGGGCAAATATTATCTTTCAAAGTCAACTTTATTTATTGGGATGAGTTGACTGCTTTGGCTAGTGAAAGCTAACGCACTGGGCCACGAGGCCATAGTGTTTGTGGAGAAACATCATATCTTAGGTATCTCATAAGTCTCACCCATTAGTGAGCCGAGATCGGAGATTCCCAACAGAAGTCAAGCCCATCTAGTGTTCTGCTAGGCGATCAAACAATTGAGATCCAAATTGTTGGCCATTTGGAGGAAGGAGTTAATTGTATCACCCGTTTCTTATGAACTAGCTGCAAACAAAACCTCAAACTAAGAGAGAAGTTAGCCAAGGCGGAATTAACACAGGTTTGTGGAGATAGCAAGAATGAACTAAGGAGGAAAGACTTTTGCTTTGTATGCAAGGGAGTTTGGGCACTTGACCATTCATGTCCAAATGATAAGGAGGCAACAAGGGCAAAAAAATTAGAGACTTCTTCAGATCATGGGGATTTGTCCATAGTTGGGTTCACTGATTTTCAGAAGAGAACCTATGAAGGATCCAAGCAGACATGTACAGATGGTGAGCAGAAACACCATAATTTTCAAAGAAACTTATAGGATAAGCCGATGATAATCAGTTAGCTTGACAAAGTACATGGCTAAAGGAAGGAGGTAATTCCTCCTGATGATGTGGTACTTGAGTCCTAGAGAACATCCATAAAGATTATGGGAAATCAGGTGTAGATTGCAGTCCACTAGTACATCCATGTTGGAAAATTAGACAGGGTGGACAACTTATCCCCACATGTGGGCAAGGCCAGGAAGAAGACATTCAAGGAGAATCAAATGAGGAGCCAATAGTAATAAACTGACATGATGAGCATGATCATGTGCATCATGAAAAATATGGTATGCAGGATGAGCCATTTCTGGAGGGTCAATCAAAGGTTCAAGTTGAAGTTGTGGTCATGGGGCATCCAGTGCAGACATATACAAAGACATTCAACAAGGCACTAGTATTTACTGAAGAGGACTTTCAGGAAAAGATCGTGCATTTCAAGATATATCTTATGATGTTGAAGCAGAGAGTCTAGACAGTCTGAGACACTGTCTTACAGGAGAATAGAAAAATTGAGGAGCTCATAGGGGTATGTGCCGAATCAATGACCAAGTTGTCTTGTGTCGAGGAACGACTCAAGTCCCTCACAAGGTAGCAAGAGGAGTACCATTGGGAGTTCCATAGAAGCCCTCTGGAGGAGTACATAGATAAGGTTTGCAACACTATCAACCCACCTTTATACATTGGGAAGAGCAGGGCAGAGTTCTCCAAATGCATCATGTTGGGTGATCGAGTGGAGCAACATGAATCGAGCATCATGCAACATCAACATAGTAGATTTACAAATATTCATCCTTCCCAAGGCCTGGTTTTGCAAATGACTACGAGTTGGTACTCTATTGATGGGTTGACTCTAAGGAGGATACTCATAACCAAGGGCATATTGCAACTTGATCCCTTTGGCATAGGCAGTGATGGAGGGCTGAGATGGTACTATAACTCATAGGTCCCAGGACTTAGGTGGCATTGAGATCCAGGAGAATCCACCAAGGCCAGGATTGGTCGAAGGATTGTTTGGGATCCAGATGAATCTATCGAAGAAAGGATTGATCGGAGGATTGTTTGGGATCTAGGTATCGAAGGATCCATTCGGGATATTTTAGCATGGAGGTATGGAATATCACACTGGGTTGTATGGGATCTTGGTATCAATGCTCATGTTGTGGATAGCAATGAATTGCTTGAGGGAAATCAATATTTGGGCAAGAGGATTTGTAATATTCCCTTTCTTGATTTGGTCAAAATGGACGAAATTTGTCCATGGTATTTATCGTGGTATTTTCCCATGGTTTTTTCCTTCCGTTTTCAAGGGAAAATAATAAAATAAGGTCTCTAGGGATTCCATCAAGCCTATAAAAGGGGATAGAAGCTAGGAATTGGGGATCATTTGAGTTTATCTATCTTATTGTGTTTTTCTTGAGAACTTGGCGTGGCCAATTCCAGTTTGATCCCAGGGACGAAAACCCTGTGGGTGTTATTTTGTCTGGTAGATCCATCCAGGGTCCACGATTATGCTTCAGTATTTTGTTTTCTATTTCAATGAGCAGTCGAGAATGCCACTGCAAGGGCTCATATATTTTTGTGTGGGCATCTAATCATTTCTTTAGTTAATAATATAAATAAAGACTACATTTCCAGATCCCCTTGTGTTCAGTGTTTGATTGCAAGTATATTTAACTAGAACACTAAAGTGTGTTAGATCTATCGAAATTTTTAGCTTTGGGATATTACAAGGTAGTTGTAATATCAAGGGGAAGGTGAAGAGTCACCCACCCATTTGTATAAATGTCTCCTCATGCCTCTAAGCTAAGGGGCTTTTAGCACTTGAAACTTTGTAGCATAGAGATAGTTGTTATCACTTAGGTAGCTAGGATCACTTTTACTTTTGGAAATTTTCGACAAAGTTGTGGTGAGGCTTGGGGGCTTATTTTGGAGATGATATGAGCAGTCCACCTTCCACTATTGGATTTTGATGGGCTTATGGAAGCTGTACTTGAGATTGCAGCATTATCAATGAGAAGCTCTTCACTCTTGGCATATATTCTTGTGTACTTTCATGGTGGTTGTAATGCCTATCCAATACTTCTATTGTGTATGCATGTTTGCTTTCTCATGAGTTATATGTTGATGAACTAATTTGTGGCTTATTACTCATAGGTTTGCTTGAATCTTTGTTGTTTCATTACATACATTACATTGGTAATTAGTGGTGAACTATTTCAAAATTAGTTTCTGGTGCTCTTTCACTCTTGTATGTCTTGGATGGTTTTAACTAACTAACTCCTCTTGAGATATACTTGGTCTTATTGCAATGATATTGTATTCTTGTACCTTTTTCCTCAATTTTATCATTTGTGGATTGATTCCTCCTCAGTCTTTGAGTATTTCATACTTGCTTTAACACTAACTTCTATTCACTCAAAAGCCAAGAAAAAACAAACATGGTTGCAGTCAAACCCACATACCAGATGGGACTCTTGTCCCAAATGGTGTTAGGTCTAATTGGGACTTCACACTGGGGAGATCCCCTTACTATTGGTGGTACATTTTTCCACGTCAATATTTTTGGTGGTAGAAGGAGGATCAGATGACAAGCTAACCCTGTGGAGCCCACATCCCTTTTTTTTTTAAATCTCTATTTGTGGTTATTTTTTTGGAAATCCAGATATTGCAATCCCCATCAAGATAGCTAATCTCTAGTCAAAAAAAAAGTTTGATGGCAAGGGTGAGATCTTTGCATCTGAACATATCCTTCTATTTCTACAAAATTATGTTTCTAATAATTTGTATTGTTAAGATATTGATCCAGGTGGATATCGGTGGCCACCCACCTATTCCATCTGGACCAGCACTATCAATTCTTGCAGCTTTTCACATTCAGCACAACTTACTATTTTTAGCAGGTTTTTGGGTCCTCCACTCTCGGAGCCGTTTTGGGGGCTTAATGATCCAGGTGGATATTGGTGACCACCCACCTATTCCATTTGAACCCCCATCATCAGTTCTTTCAGTTTTCAAGTTGCAACAAAACTTACTATTTTTAGCAGTTTTTCGGGTCCTGAACTTCCGGGGCCGTTTTGAGGCCTTAAATGATGTTTTTTGGGCATCGCGCCTCCAACGAATATCATTCTATTTCGGAATGATATTCGTGCCGAAAGTTGTAGTCCTCGGATAGATCTTTCTAACGAGCTACTGAGCGCGTCAAACGGAGATTGGATGCCAAAGTTACGCCCCCGGGAAGTTGAACCACCAACTTACTCAAACGGGCGCCCACAGTTTTGGCGCCTCGTCTCCTACGGTTAGGTTTTTGGACGTTTCGAATTCTACATTGTTTCTCAACAATAAATAGGCCCTCGAGCCTCATTGTAACATAGTTCAGAGGTCTGTAGCCATCACATCTCTTCTCAGAGATTCGCTACCAACACCCTAGCTATTTTATTTCCATTATGTCTGTAAGCATATTTTCGTTATTTGATATTAATGAAATGAAGCATTATTTCTGCTGCATCTCTATGTTCATGGTTATTTCTATATTTTGTTGCGTTCCTGCATAAATCCGGATCAGTGGTATCAGAGCGGGTCTGCTCTTTCTTCGTTTTTCTTTGCATGTCCCCAACGCGGTCAGGGTATAAGGAGTTAGGGCTCGATCTGGTTGAACCCTTACAAGATCAGCCTCGCAAACCCCGACGACCTCCCATTGCGGAAGAAAAGAAAGACGAGGGAGCAGGAGATCCTATCAAAATACTGCTCGAGTAGGCCCTCGAGAAACAAAGGAACGCGATGATGGATAACTTTGCTCAAATCCTTCAACGACTGCCCACATATGGTGCATCTGCATCCAACAGCCACTCTGGAGGCGCCACTCCCTTCAAGGTACAGGTAAACTTTGACATTCCTATATTTGAAGGAAAAATAGATGCGAACGGCGGCAAACTGAGTGGTTAAATTTGCTGGAAGGATATTTCTCAGTCCATGACTTCTCTGACAGAGAAAAGATTATTTTTGCACTCCTCAAAGCCGCCCCCCATGTCAAAGACTGGTGGGAAACCTACCGTGAGCAAGAGGGCGAAGAGGAACCCTCTCTGTTCTCGGCCACACCCACTTGGAATTCGTTCCGAGACGGCATCAAGGAACAATATTACCCTGTGGGGAGCTATGAGGACAAATACATCCAATGGACCACGTTGCGGCAACAAAAGGATCAAGATGTGCACGAACTGACGAATCTGTTCCATACCCTGCGCACAAAGTTGGGTATTAAAGATTCGGAGAGACATTTGGTGCTCAAGTACCGCGGCTGTCTGCACAAACACATTCAGGAGGAAATGGAGTTCCTCGACATTACATCGCTTGGCACGACATATCGCTATGCCGCCAAGATCGAGCAGAAATTTAAGCAGAAGAAGCGAGACTTTGGATCTGCGAATCTGAAAGGTGCCCCTGAATCGAAGAACAAGGGGCAAGGCCAAAGCAATGCGACTCAGAACAACACCACAAATCCAAAGAAGGACACAGGGAAGTGGTGTGAATTTCATAACAGCCCCACTCACAGCACAAACGAGTGTCGGGCCAAACAGTCTTTGGTGGCTAAACTAAAGGCACCCGAATCAAATGCATTTTCTGATCTTGAGTTAGAACTAGACAAAGGCAATGACAAAGGGAAGCAGATCATTGATGCGGATCCTAGTGCCATTGTTGCCACCACCAAGATCCAGAAGGAGGGTCCAGAGGATCCAGAGGAGGGGGAGTGCCTCTTCCAGTCGCAGATGTGGGTGAAGGGGTCTCCGCTGCAGTTTCTCGTCGATAGCAGAAGCCAAAAGAACCTCATTTCAGCAGACGTCGTGAAGCAGCTTGGCCTACCAACCATAGCACACCCGCAGCCGTATACCATCGGGTGGCTCCACCCAGGGAGAGATCTCCGCATCCGCCAGCAGTGCCGACTTCCATACAGTATCAAGCCATTCACGGATGAGGTATTGTGTGATGTTGCTCCTATTGATGTAGCTGATGTATTATTGGGCCAACCATACTTGTGGAGGAGACATGCTGTGTATGAGTCTAGGCCTCGTGCTATTATTATTACTTTGGGAAATAACTTGTACAGGATACCAGAGGTAGTACTGCCTCCTGTCATCTCTTTGACTACTGCAAAACAACGCAGTAAGATTGTTTCCCAAACAAGGAAATTCATTTTCCTTACAACTCGCTCACAGGGAAAGAAGAATATTGGGGCCACAACCTCGAAACAGGGCTCCCCTGTACGGCTGCAGCAAATGGAAAAATTCATGGGGGAATACGAGGACATTTTCTCCTCACTCCCAGAGGTTCCTCTACGCTGTCAGGACAAGCACTCCATTGATCTGACTCCCAATGCACCACCACCTGATGTTGCCATACATCCTGCAACTACACATACAGAATCCAAACAGGTACTGTCTGAGGCTGATAAAGAAACCAAATTTACTAAACGCATCCAGCATGTCCACCCACAGGTCCATGACATCTTCAACACATCTCATACTTAGTTCAACAGAATTTGGCTCATCTCATGGAGGATCTCAACGCAATGGGGACCATTACTTCCTAAGGAGGGAGGAATGATCCAGGTGGATATCGGTGGCCACCCACCTATTCCATCTGGACTAGCACTATCAATTCTTGCAACTTTTCACATTCAGCACAACTTACTATTTTTAACAGGTTTTTGGGTCCTCCACTCTCGGAGCCGTTTTGGGGGCTTAATGATCCAGGTGGATATTGGTGGCCACCCACCTATTCCATTTGAACCCCCATCATTAGTTCTTTCAGTTTTCAAGTTGCAACAAAACTTACTATTTTTAGCAGTTTTTCGCGTCCTGAACTTCAAGGGCCGTTTTGAGGCCCTAAACGATGTTTTTTGGGCATCGCGCCTCCAGCTAATATCATTCTGTTCTGGAATGATATTCGTGCCGAAAGTTGTAGTCCTCGGATAGATCTTTCTAACGAGCTATTGAGCGCGTCAAATGGAGATTGGATGCCAACGAGATATGCAAAATTTTCACTCTCGCGTTTGAAGGTTGTGTCAAAGCATGGTGTGAAACCTTACTAGCCACATCCATCCATTGTCTGGAACAATTTGTTGATGAGTTTTAATCTACTTGTGAAAGGTATTTTCCTGAGAAATTATTTAAAGAAATTAGTGAGCTTAGAATGAAACCTGATGCATCATTGGAAGATTTTGCAAATAGATTTCTCAATATTTGTTATAGATTATTGAAGTTTGCAACAAGAAATAATGAAATTGGCATCCAGAAACAACATGACAATACCTACACTAGTGTGGGACCACAAGTCATGTAGTGATGGGTCCTAGCGATACATTAGTGTGAAATTAAATTTATTTAATAAATTGGAAATGTGTCAAATTTAATTTTCCCTTAATTAAATTGGACAATAAAATTTAAGAGTGTGATAAAATCATTTAGCTCATGTATTCCAAGTTGAGGGTGGTTGGTGAGGCATGCAGAGTAATTCTATTAGTTATGGAGTTCAAATTGCAGTTGGTGCATTAGTTTAATGCATGTGTAATCAACTAACTCGGTTAAGTGAGTTAAAGTCAGTTGAACTAGTTGTAATTGTTTGTTGCACTAGTGAGAGATCAAGTGAATTAAATCAGATTTAATTCACAATAACTGATTTTCCATGCAACTGATGATTTACTATTAATAGTTGCATGCATGTTAGTTCCAGTGGAGACCTAGTTGAGACAAAGGTTAAAGGGAAGTTAACTATCAGTTGTGTTATTAGAAGGTTGCCCAGATGCAGTTAAAATACAACAGGATGCCCATGATACTCAGCGCAATCAAGGAAGGCCGAAATTCCTAAAGAATAGGGATTGCATTCATCAGGAATTGCATGAGCAAGGTAGGTTGAAGACAGGCTGAGAATTGGCTAAGTGTTGGTCAAATTTTGCCTGGATCAGTGTGAGACAGTTATGAGAGTGCAAGAGACTCTTCTGAGGAGTGCATTGTAATTGTTTCATGATTCCTTGTGGAATATAAAATATATGATAGAGGGGTTTTGAGCAATAAGCTTTCCCCGAGAAATTATCTGTGTTGTGATTTGATTTGTTTCTTTCTTTACTTGTTGTGATTGGCGATCGTGTTTACTTTCAGCAATTGAGTTGTAGAAGGATTCAGTATCTAGCTTTAGGAATTTGCTTGATCGGATTGAATCCATTGATATACATATGTTTGTATAATTTCTACATGGTATCAGAGCATGAATTATTTAGGCAAGCGAGTTTGCAGAGAATATCTGAAAGTTTTGATGCAAAATTTTCAAAAACAAATAGTATATTTGGATTCCTTGCAAAAAAATACCCAAATTGAAAAAACAAATCGGTCGAATCGGAGCTCGGATGAGAGAGATATCGTCGATTTAAAATCAACTATTTTTTTAGAAAATTTTGTGATGGTAGGTCAATTAAAATGTGCGCGAGTCAAGAACCTGCATGCACTTGAGGTACAAGATGCATGCAAATCTTTAAGGAGAAAAGAAGAGGTTAGTGACTTGGTGGTTGAGAGAGAGCCTCTCAACATGCAGCCTCAGAAGTTTTTGGAGCAGCCATAGTTGGAGAAGCCGAGAGGACATCGAGTGGAAGGGTCCACTCAAGAAGAGATATCTAGGAGGGGGAAATTTCGAGCCGGATGGGCAAAGGGAGTACATGAAGCTATACCTCTTGGTGTGAGGTGGGGCGATGTGCAAGATTAATCCTAAGAAGAAATTTGGTCAGGGTACTAGAGATGGTGCATCTCATGGATCGAACCTGGCTACGAGGAGCCCATAGTATTGCAATAGCAGGATCAGTCAGATTGATGCAGTCATATGTCAGGATGACAGAAATAAGAGTGACAGGTGTCAAATATTGGAGCGTAAATCAAAGTTGGCAGTAGTGCAGGTGCATGAATGCAGATGTCAAAAATGTAGAGAATCCAGTAGACATGTGCAGTAGGTACCAATAGTCAGAAGACTCTGATGACAAATGCATTATACTGATTCAATTGTTTGGATGCTATTCAGTTTCAGATGTGTTGCATGCAAAAGTTGCTTGTGCAAGAAACACTGGATAAGTGTTGCATGCAAGAGTTGCATGTGCGAACAACACTAGAGAAGTGTTGCATGTACATGCAAGAACATTCCAAAGGTACCGGATTGCGACATATTGATTCCCTTCTTGTTGAGAGGGAGTGTTGAAGTTCACAACAAGAAACAGTGAAATTGGCATCTAGAAACAACATGACAACACTTACACTAGTGTGGGACCACAGGTCGTGTAGTGATGGGTCCTAGCGATACATTAGTGTGAAATTCAATTTATTTAATAAATTAGAAACGTGTCAAATTTAATTTTCCCTTAATTAAATTGGACAATAAAATGTAATCTTATCTCATGATCACTTGTAACAGTTAAATGAGTGTGATAAACTCAATTAGCTCATGTATTTCGAGTTGAGTGTGGTTAGTGAGGCATGCAGAGTAATTCTATTAGTTACGGAGTTCGAATTGCAGTTGGTGCATTAGTTTAATGCATGTGTAATTAGTTAACTCAGTTAAGTGAGTTAGATTCACTTGAACTAGTTGTAACTATTTGTTGCACTAGTGAGAGATCAAGTGAATTAAATCAGATTTAATTTACAATCAGTGATCTGCCATGCAACTGATGATTTACTATTAATAGCTGCATGCATGTTAGTTCTAGTGGAGACCCAACTGAGACAAAGGTTAAAGGGAAGTTAACTATTAGTTGCGTTATTAGCAGGCTACCCAGATGCAGTTAAAACACCACAAGATGCCCATGATACTCAGCATAGTCAAGGAAGACTGAAATTCCTAAAGAATATGGATTGCATTCTTCAGGAATTGTGTGAGCAAGGCAAGCTGAAGACAGGTTGAGAATTGGCTAAGTGTTGGTCAAATTTTGCCTGGATTAGTGTGAGACAGTTGTGAGAGTGCAGGAGACTCTTGTGAGAAGAGTGCATTGTAATTATTTCATGATTCCTTGTGGAATATACAATATATGATAGAGGGGTTTTGAGCAGTAAGCTTTCCCCAGGAAATTATCTGTGTTGTGGTTTGATTTGTTTCTTTCTTTACTTATTGTGATTGACGAACATGTTTATTTTCCGAAATTGATTTGTAGAAGGATTCAATATCTAGCTTTAGTACATTGCTTGATTGGATTGAATCCATTGATATACATATGTTTGTATAATTTCTACATAGATTTCCCGTGAGAGATGTGGATTAGGATCATTTGCACAAAATTTTTTCACAATTAGTTTACCTTTTAAAAGAATAGTTTAAATCTAAATTAAATATTCATAATCATTCTCCAGATGATTCTAATAATCCACAAGTTAGCAATGAATGTCAGCTTGTTGAAATTCAACAAGATGATGAGTTTAGTGAAAATGAGTCGCCTTCACTAAGTGGGCCCGCAGGCTATTTTTGGCACAAGTCCATTTTTATACTATGTCTATTTTTAGACATGGTGATCATATTTCAGAAGTTGCAGGATGCTATTTGGGGATGGTTGGTCAAGTTGGAAAAATAGATGAAATTCTATTTTTAGAATATTGGGCGAAGTCTATTTATAGATCTTCGATCTAAAAATAGAAGTGTCGATTATTATTAGCTCTTAATAATAATTCGACAATAAACAACAACTTATTCTCTTGGAGCACTTAATTTCAGTGCACATATTTGGAAAATCAGTGGGCTGAAGGAATTACACAATTCCTAGGGTTTATTGGTGGTTCATGCATGGAGGACTCAGTTAGAACTGAAGTGGCAAAGTTATGACAGAGTTGGAAGAGTAGTTCATGGAGTTGTTATTCAGTTTAACTCATTTAATGGAGTTAAACTCAGTTGAGATAGTTGTATCTATTCTAACTAAATGATACACTAATGAGAGCAGAGTGAATTAATTAGTTAATTAATTCACAAATAATAACTCATTAATCAACTGAACAATACAACAGTTAACTGCAGTGCATGGCAGTTCCAGTGGACACCCAATGGAGAGATAGGTGAAAGGGCAAGATGGAATATATGTTGTGACTATAGTGATGCATTGATTGCACCACACACACATTGGAGTTGCCAATGAGGATTGAGTAGTCAAGGCAAGGGTAATTCGAATTCATTCAGAGCTATTCTTCAGCAGGGATTGCACAGTGGAGGCAGGCTATCAAGTGGCAAGAAATTAGCGCATGGATTTGCAGATTTCTTCTGATTAGTGTGTGACGATTGATTGTACTGAGAGCTTGATGTAATAAGCTTTGTATGAGATTGTTACATGATCTCCATGATACATAATATATGATAGTTGGGGTTTTCAGCTTTAGGCTTTCCCGTTAAACAACTTTGTTATGTGTGATTGTTTTTATTGCTTCATGTGTTTGCAAGTGATTTTAATTTCTACAAAATATTAACAACGGAAGGATTTTGTATTTATCAAGAAGATAAAGATTGTTAGATCAGGAGAATCTGGATATATACATGCATCTTGTATATAATTTCCACACAGCTTATGCCTAATTTTTTCATTCCAATTTTTACCTCTTTTTCGCATGCGATTTAAGGTGAAGCTAAGGCCTCAAAAGTGGAATTTTTAACCTCTAACATCGCTCATTACCATTCATATTCATCACTTAATGAAATCATCTCTTGTACAAACAATGAAATCTCATTTATCAGTAAACTAGGTGATGAGGAAATTTTAAACGAAAAATAGAAAATTGTCTTATTTCTCAAACTGTGATAAATTCCTCAAAAGTGGGACAAGATAAAACTTAAATTGGTAAACCATTTATTCCTTATCATGATCATGAAATTCAATTTGATTCCATTATTCTTCCATAAAAAACCATCCCAAAATCTCCTCGTGATATGAGTTGTGCTTTACCTCCTTGCTATGACCAAAAAATTGTCATGGATAAAGCATAATTCTATAATTCTAGAAAGCATTACATGCATGTTGATTGGTTTATTCCTTAGAAAGACATAAATTTGAAAAATCTAAATTTTGAATCTGATTTGATGGGAATTGATGCTTCTTCAAGAAAATATTTTCATCTTCTTTCATCTTCAACTCATTACTCCTTGTATCTTCATTTATTTCATGAGTCTGTTGCACCAACAACTATTTTTAAAATACATTTAAAAAAAATAAAAAATAAGGGAAACTGAAATTTTTTATAATACCACATATGCTCAAAAATGCATGAAGGTGAATTTTCATAAGGGTTCTCCTGCCGAGATAAATATGACAATTCTAGACTATGTATGGGTTCAAAAGCTTGATTATGAAAATGAGTCATTTCGATGTCGAACATGTTATGAAATAGGGCATGTAATAAAAAATTACCCCAAGCGTTTGCAAAATAATAAAGCCAGGAAAAGTAATAGGAGGCCCAAATGGTGGGAAGGAACTCGGAGCAAACATTACACATATACAAAGAAGAAGAGACTCAAGGTAAGAAAGAAGAAAAACAAAATCTAGAAGAAGTTTTTGTCAAAGAAGATTTACCAAGGGAAACAAAAATCAGTGAGAAAGAAGTACATGTCAATGAAGACCTCCGGATTCAGCGACAACAGAAGCTCATATGCAACAAACCCTTGTGAAAGTTGGATCCGCTTCTGAATCCTCAAATAATAAAGTTGCAAAAGCAGTTTCTTGGGCATATCAGGCAGATGAGGAAGAACCTAGCAACAACAACGGTCACTCACCAACGGGTGACCCATCGTATTTAGCATAAAAAATGGGTTTGACTGTAATACATATAGTCTATTACATACTTTAAACATAACAGTTCGTAATGCTAAAAGGGTAGACAACATAGTAGTAGAATACCACATCATAGCAATAGAATTTAATATAAACAAAATAAAAATGAGGTGGATACCTTTATCAAATCATGAGCAACTAGACTAGTTGAAGGAGCAAGGGAATTAAGATGAGAAAGTGCGATTTCCATGCATGCAAGCCCATTATCCATGTTTTTGTGTTCCATTTTTACCTCATTAAGTTGAAGCATGATCTTGTCGCTTGCTTCATTTCTCTCTAGAGTGGCTGTTGGATGTGTTAATCAAGGTTGTCATTGATGTCAATAGCTGAGATGGAAAATATTCTTGTGATGTCAATGAACCTCATGCAATCCCTAAGTGCAAAGGATGCCATCAATGAAAAGGTCAACCCATGAAGATGTCAAACCACTAATGAAGAAGTCCTAAGAAGTCCTTGAACTAGCTATAATGTTGCATATGCCTTGATGATCTAGACATTAACCTTTGATGACATATGGAGTCATACACTTGATGATGTCATACACTAAATGAATGACCACAATTTATGATGGCACTTGATGAAGGTTGAAAGAATAGATGATAACATGGAAGATATCATTTGAAGGTTGGAAGACTATTTTGAAGTTCTCCTAATGATGCTGCACTATAACATATCACTGCACAATTATGTGATGACATGGATGATACACATTGTTGGACACTATCATGATGACAAGGATGTCTTACATGTTCCTATGATGATGAAGAAGCCAAATAATGGAGAAGACAAACAATGGAGAAGCCAAACAAAGAAGCCATACTATCCTGATCATTTTCTACACTAAATAATTTAAGGACAGTCACAAAGAAAAATATTTTTTCCAACCTTAGAGGCAATCTTTCAACATGGGACCTACACCATCTTGAAGAGCATAATTTTGCCTTGAGCTATTACTCAGCTCGAAACTCCAAGTGGTTTGAAAGATATTGATTTTTTAAGTTAAGGAAATTATATTTAGCAGTGAGCCGACCTACACTTTCTCTCTCAAGTCGGCCTCCCTCCAAAAAGTCACGTCCCCTCGTTCCAATCGAAAATCTGTATATATAAGTTCGTACTCCCTCCTTTGGGTTAAGAATTTCGGTGGAAAAAACAAAGAAAATCAGGAAAACGCAGAAGTGTTAAGGGGGTTGAGGAAGATAAAAGACATAAACTGTTTTGGGAAATTGTTGTATTCAAACTTGTTGCTACTACACTGTCAAAATCAAAAACTTGGATCTATGGTATAGAAAAAGGGTATTAAGGATTGTTGTAGTAGGCAGCGGAAATCTAGAGGAATTTTGGGCAGTTTGGAAAAGGCTGATAGGCCTAATATAAGCCTAAATTCATCCTAGAAGGTAGACCTAAACACAAGAAGCAAGGGATAGCAAGACCGCAGCCTTGGAGGAGGTCTGGAAGGTAGGAGAAGGGGTTGCATCAGTTAGTTACAAGCCCTAACCAGAACCAGACTTATATTGTAGCAAGAACAGTCCTAAAACAAAGTAAAGATTTTGGACTAGTCACATAAGAGACACAAGCCTGTGATTGCGTGGAGAAGCTTGGACAGTCACCATTGTAGCTCGAATTTGTGGAGCAGTCTAAGGAAAGTGTGAAGTTTCTGGTGTGGCTTGTTCCAACATTAGTACTAGTCAGTGGTCAAGGCTTGAACAGTGGTTTTGGGCATCATATCTAGAGCAGTCCCGAGGCAGAATTGTGACAGTTTTTGGAGTCACCTTTAGAAGACTTATGGAGACCTATTGAAGACATCTTGAAGCAACTATTGAAGGAGCATTGATTCTTGGAGAATATCTAGCATTGTTTGAGGTCTCTTGAAGTCTAGTGTGTAGATTTGACTTGTTGATAAGTGCAAACTTGGGCAACATATTGAAGACATTTTGTGAAGAAAACCTTAAGGAGCAGGCCATTTGGAGCACTGTGTGAATACACTCTTGGAGCACCTTGTGAAGACTCCCTTGGAGAGTTCTTGAAGAAGCCCTTGAAGAGGCTTAAAGCATATGCAGAACTTGGGCTGCCTATTGAAGACACCTTGAAGGTGTTGGAGATATTATTGATGCATTTATGTCATCATGAGGTAACTTGGAGAAATTTTTTGGGTATGATGAAGAGCAGTGGTGACACCTTCTAAGAAGAAAAGGTTGTCATTGATGACATAATGTGGAGACTACAATGAATAATAAGTGAATATTGATAGGGCTCGTTGAAGAAGACATTGGGAGCTGTGAAGTATAACCAAATATATCTTGACAAATTGAAGCAGGAGGTTGGAGCCTCATAGGGACAAGGTTGGTGCCTTGGAAGATAGGGTTGGAGCCCTAGAGGATAGGAGTCCTCAAGAGAATAGGTTGGAGCCTATACCAGATATAGGGTTGGAGCCCTTGAGGTTGGTGCCTCAAAATTGACAAGGTTGGTGCCTTGGAAGATAGGGTTGGAGCCCTAGAGGATAGGAGTCCTCAAGAGACCAGGTTGGAGCCTGTACTAGATATAGGGTTGGAGCCCTTGAGGTTGGTGCCTCAGAATTGACAAGGTTGGAGCCTTGGAAGTCCAAGTTGGTGCTTGGAAAATACAGGTTGGAGCCTGGGAGATTGAAGATTGGTGTCTTCATCTAGGGTTGGAGCCCTAAATATATTGTACTTGATTTATTGTAAAGAAGAAATTAATAAAATAATTTATTCTTATTGTTCATTTTGTGTTCTAGATATAGGTGATCTAACTGGTAAAATTAACAATTGAAAATAAATATTGATTCACCCCCTCTCAGTATTTCCAACAATTGGTTTCAGAGCCAGTACCTTCACTCAAAGCCTAACAGCTTGAAGGTTGATCATTAGAACACAAATGGCAAAGCCAAGGAAGAAAGTCTCCAATCCTCCTAAAGATGTGTCTTCCACAAACATTGAAATTGAAGTAAATCGATTTGTGAAGGCTCCATTGTTCAATGGAAATTTTGATATATGGGTGGCAAGGATGAGGAATTTCTTGAAGACTTGAGGAATTGAAGTTTGGAAATCAGTGATTACTAATGACACGATGAACGAAGAATCCAAGGAGTACACTACAAGAGCAATGAACGCAATTTTGAATGGTTTACCAAATTCTGTGAAGGCCAATTTTGAAACAGTTTGAAACATGAAAATGAGGAACTTAAGAAGAAAGCGCAAGATGGTAACCAAGGCAAGACAAGGAAGGAAGTTGACTTTGTCAAGCTTCAAGTACAAGAAAGAGATGAGGAGCTCGCCAAACTTAAAGAGGAATTTCATCAAAATAAAAGAAAGCATCATGAAGAAGTCATATCTATGAAAAATCAATTGGATAAGGAAAAGAAAAGGGAAGAAACTTTGTCAAGCCACCTTGAACAAAGACTTAAGAGCTTGAAAAATCTTGAAGCAGAGTTTGGTCAATACAAGGAAGAGGTCTCCTCTCTTAGATCTCAACTAGAAGAAGCAAGGAAACAAGTGCAAGGAGCTGAGAAGGTGATGGAAACTTTGGCATTCATAGAAGGACAAGTTAATGAAGCAGAAAAGGAGAGAAACACCACGATAGGCCAACTAGACGAAAATGATGAAGAAATCTTGAAACTAAAATCAGACATCAATCTTCTCAAGGCCGAAACATGTGAAGCTACAAGAAAAAAAGAAGAAATGGAGAGTAGTCTAGCAAAGGAGGACAAAGAAATCTTCAAAATGAAATCAAATATCATCTCCCTTAAAATCGAAGCACATGAAGCAACAAGGATGATGGAATAAATGAAGAAGCAACTACTTATGAAAGATGAAGATTGCGAAAAGTTGAAAGGAGAAATTGTCTTTCTTGAAAAGGAAGTTGAATTTCTGAATAAAAACTTGAAAAGCTCTCAAACCCTAGATGACATCCTAAGTCAGCAAAGGTCTCCCCTTGATAAATTAGGTCTTGGCTATGCAGGTGAATCCTCAAGCAAGAATGATAATGCTTCAAACAACAAATATGTGAGGAACCTAGAAAGAAATGTTGATGCTCCTAGTTCCAACAAAGGCAAGGAGAAGAATCAAGACAACAATGGAAGAAATTCTACGCTAAGGAGACTTTGCATATGGTGTCAAGAATACAAAAGGCAATGAATATCATCAAAGAATCCCAAGGCAAAAAGGCTTCAAGAGTACTTCAAGGAACTCTTCATCACCCAGGTACCAAAGTATATTTCTTGGATATTTCTATTCTTGTACAAACTTTGGGCACGTGGCAAAATATTGTAGGGCATATCACAAACACAAATATAATGGTCCCCGTCAATCTCCTCAAAGCAATTTTGCAAGAATAAGTCATGATTTTTTATTCATGAACAAGATAGAGTGTTTCAATTGCCATAACATTGGACATATGGCACGTGATTGTAACTTGACTTGGGCCCCTGCACAAGCTAGAACCATGCCGAAGAAGAAAGTTACACAAGTATGGAGAAGGAAACAAGTTGAATCCGGAAGTCTCTTGAACACTCCAACGAACAACACATGTTGTTGAATTGATAAAGTCATCATTGATATTCTAGAAGTTATCCGTGAATGGGCCCTATGAAATATTTGATGAGTCACCCATGGACATTCATCCTTTGATAGATCATCTCTCAGGAGCAACTCCATTGAAGAACATGATTCCAATATTGACTTCTTCCACCCAATCACAAGGCAGAAATCTTTCTTGAAGCTGGAGGAGGTTATGCACGCACGGGGAGTTGGTTCATCACATGAAAAAAAAATAGGATCATGCATACAACTTAGGGGGAGCAAGTACATTAAATAAGATCACCATGATAGGGGGAGCAACATATCTTACATGGAGAACTATCATTGATGAAGGAAACATGAAGAAGCAACATGCCAAGAAGCAGCTTGATAGGGGGAGTACTTGGGCACCCCATTTGCCATTGATGTCAAAGGGGGAGAGAATGTTGGAAGGGCGAGAATATTGCCATCAATGACAAAGGGGGAGATTGTTAATCAAGGTTGTCATTGATGTCAATAGCTGAGATGGAAAATATTCTTGTGATGTCAATGAACCTCATGCAATCCCTAAGTGCTAAGGATGCCATCAATGAAAAGGTCAACCCATGAAGATGTCAAGCCACTAATGAAGAAGTCCTAAGAAGTCCTTGAACTAGCTATAATGTTTCATATGCCTTGATGATCTAGCCCTTAACCTTTGATGACACATGGAGTCATACATTAAATGAATGACCACAATTGATGATGGCATTTGATGAAGGTTGAAAGAATAGATGATAACGTGGAAGATATCATTTGAAGGTTGGAAGACTATTTTGAAGTTCTCCTAATGATGCTGCACTATAACATATCACTGCACAATTATGTGATGACATGGATGATACACATTGCTGGACACTATCATGATGACAAGGATGTCAAACATGTTTCTATGATGATGAAGAAGCCAAATAATGGAGAAGAAAAACAATGGAGAAGCCAAACAAAGAAGCCATACTGTCCTAATCATTTTCTACACTAAATAATTTAAGGACAGTCACAAAGAAAAATATTTGTTCCAACCTTAGAGGCAATCTTTCAACATGGGACCTACACCATCTTGAAGAGCATAATTTTTCCTTTCCAACGAGCTATTACTCTGCCCGAAACTCCAAGCGATTTGAAAGATATTGATTTTTTTAAGTTAAGGAAATTATATTTAGCAGTGAGTTGACCTAAACTTTCTCTCTCAAGTCGGCCTCCCTCCAAAAATTCACGTCCCCTCATTCCAATCGAAAATATGTATATATAAGTTCGTACTCCCTCCTTTAGGTCAAGAATTTCGGTGAAAAAAACACAGAAAATCAGGAAAATGCAGAAGTGTGAAGGGGGCTGAGGAAGATAAAAGACATAGACTGTTTTGGGCAATTTTTGTATTCAGACCTATTGCTACTACACTGTCAAACTCAGAAACTTGGATCTGTGGTATAGAAAAATGGTGTTAAGGATTGCTATAGCAGACCGCAGAAATCTAGAGGAGCTTTGGGCAGTTTGGAAAAGGGTGACAGGCCTAATCTAAGCCTAAATTCATCCTAGAAAGTAGCCCTAAACACAAGAAGCAAGGGACAGCAAGACCGAAGCCTTGGAGGAGGTCTGGAAGGTAGGAGAAGGGCTTGCATCAGTTAGTTACAAGCCCTAACCAGGACCAGACTTATATTGCAGCAAGAACAGTCCTAAAACAAAGTAAAGATTTTGGACTAGTCACATAAGAGACACAACCTTGTAACTGCGTGGAGAAGCTTGGACAGTCACCATTATAGCTTGAATTTGTGGAGCAGTCTAAGGAAAGTGTGAAGTTTCTGGTGTGGCTTGTTCCAGCATTAATACTAGTCATTGGTCAAGGCTTGAACGATGGTTTTGGGCACCATATCTGGAGCAGTCCCGAGGCAGAATTGTTACAAATTTTGGAGTCACCTTTAGAAGACTTATGGACACTTATTGAATACATCTTGAAGCAGCGATTGAAGGAGCATTGATTCTTGGAGAATCTCTAGTATTGTTTGAGGTCTCTTGAAGTCCAGTGTGTAGATTTGACTTGTTGATAAGTGCAAACTTGGGCAACATATTGAAGACATTTTGTGAAGACAACCTTAAGGAGCATGCCATTTTGAACACCATGTGAAGACACTCTTGGAGCACCTTGTGAAGAATCCCTTGGAGAGTTCTTGAATAAGCCCTTGAAGAGGCTTAAAGCAGGTGAAAAACTTGGGCTTCCTATTGAAGACACCTTGAAGGTGTTGGAGATATTATTGATGCATTGATATCATCATGAGGTAACTTGGAGAAATTGTTTGGGTACGATGAAGAGCAGTGGTGATAACTTCTAAGAAGAAAAGGTTGTCATTGATGACGTAATGTGGAGACTACAATGAAGACTAAGTGAATAATGACAGGGTTCGTTGAAGAAGACATTGGGAACCGTGAAGTATAACCAAATATATCTTGACGAATTGAAGCAAGAGGTTGGAGCCTCATAGAGACAAGGTTGGTGCCTTGGAAGATAGGGTTGGAGCCCTAGAGGATAAGAGTCCTCAAGAGACTAGGTTGGAGCCTGTACCAGATATAGGGTTGGAGCCCTTGAGGTTGGTGCCTCAGAATTGACAAGGTTGGTGCCTTGGAAGATAGGGTTGGAGCCCTAGAGGATAGGAGTTCTCAAGAGACCAAGTTGGAGCCTGTACCAGATATAGGGTTGGAGCCCTTGAGGTTGGTGCCTCAAAATTGACAAGGTTGGAGCCTGGGAGATTGAAGATTGGTGTCTTCATCTAGGGTTGGAGCCCTACATATATTGTACTTGATTTATTGTAAAGAAGAAATCAATAAAAGCATTTATTCTTATTGTTCATTTTGTGTTCTAGATATAGGTGATCTAACTGGTAAAATTAACAATTGAAAAGAAATATTGATTTACCCCCCTCTCAGTATTTCCAACAGGATGAAGGTGCACCACCGGTGGGTAGACATTGAAGGATTTGGGCAAAGTTATCCATCATCGCGTTCCTTTGTTCTCGAGGGCCTCCTCCAGATTTTTTTTGATAGGATCTTCCACTCCCTCGCCTTTCTTTCCTTCCACCATGGGAGGTCTCAAGGTTTGCGAGTCTGATCTTGCAAAGGTTCAACCAGATCGAGCCCTAACTCCTTACACCCCAGCCTCGTTGGGGACATGCAAAGAAAGATCGAGAAAGAGCAGATCACTCTGATACCACTGAACCCGACTTATGTGGAAATGAAATCAAATATAGAAATAAACATCAACCCAAAGATGTAGCAGGAATAACACTTCATTTCATCAATATCAAATAATGAAAATGCTTACAGATAGAATGGAAAAAAAACTAGCTCGGGCGATGGTAGATTATCTCTGAGAAGAGATGCGGCAACAACAGTGCTCTGAACTGTGTTACAATGAGGCTCAAAGGTCTTATTTTTTATGAAACCAGCTAAAAAAATAGAAGAAAAGAGATATCAACACCTTAGAATTTAGACACTTTGAGGGGGAAATATCCTTTACATTACATAAATGAACAATTATTGGATGATACAAATGAAAAAACCTCCTTTCTATATATAGGATTCCATGGGGTCACATTATAATCCTAGTCGACCTAACAATAATAATGTAAGAGCACAATAATAACAATATGGGGGTTACAGGGGTACAACAATAACAATAATGGGGCTACACTAACAACAATAAGGGACTACACTAGTAATATAGGGACTTAACATGCCACTCTCCTTCCAAAAAGTGTTATCCTCAATGCTTGAGTAGCTCTGGATGCTTCTGTATAAAATTTTCATCTTCCCATGCAGACTCATAAGTGGGTAAGTTCTTCCACATGATGAGATAATCTGAAATTGATCGATTTCGTAGCTATCGAGTTCTTGTTTCTGTGACACTTCAGGTTCCAATATGATTTTTCCTTCCTCATCAAGTTCTGGAAATATTGTTTTAGCTGGAATTTTGTCACCTATAACTTTCTTTAAGCATGAAACATGGAAAACAAGATGCACTCGAGAAGAAGCAGGAAGTTCCAATTTGTATGCCATAGTACCAATATTTTGCAACACCTTGTAAGGACCATAGTACTTTGGCGATAATTTATTGTCCTTCTTAGCTTTCTTGAGGGACATTTGTTTGTATGGTTGTAGCCATAAAAATACCCAGTCTCCTACATCAAAACTTCTCACGCTGCAATGTTGATCTGCCTGTTATTACATTTGATTTTGTGCCAAATTAGGTTATCCTTTAAGAGTTGGAGAACTTTTTGTTGATGCTTAATGTGATCTTCCACTGCTTGAACCTTAGAATTTTCTCTTAAAGATGATGCAATGGACAATGGATGATATCCATAAAGTGCCATAAATGGGGTCGTTTTTGCTACAGTATGGCAGGAAGTGTTATACCACCATTCAACCAGAGGTAACCACCTAGCCCATTTTGTTTGTTTATCAGATACAAAACAACGAAGATATCCTTCCAAACATTTGTTCACTATAGCAGTTTTCCCATCGGATTGAGGATGATAAGATGAGTTATGAGCTAGTTGAGTACCCAAACAAGAAAATAATTCCTTTTAAAAATTTCCAATAAAAATGGGATCTCTGTCGCTTACAATAAACTTTGGGTTTCCATGTAGCTTTTGAATTGTTTCCATAAATGCGGTAGCAAATGTACTTGCTTAAATGGATGAGATAATGAAAAAAAGTGTACATACTTAGTAAGTCTATCAACTACCACCATGATGACACTCTTTCTTTAGGACTTAGGTAAACCTGTGATAAAATCCATTGAAATCTCCTCCCAACGTTGACTTGGAATGGATAAAGGCTGTAGAAGACCAGGGGTCTTAATTGTCTCAACTTTATTTTGTTGGCAAACCAAACATTCTGCCACAAAATTTTGAATATCATATTTAAGTCCATCCCAAAAAAATTATTTCTTCACCCTGTGGTAAGTTTTTAAAAATCCTGAGTGTCCTCCTAAGGGAGAAGTGTGCAATGCCAAAAGAATCTTTTGTTTTATTTGGGAACTCTTACAAATATATAAGCGATCTTTGTACCATAAGGAATCATTTTTCCAACTAAATGTATCAGATGTACTAGGATCTTGCTGCAAATTTTGAATGAGTGTCCACACTTCTTTTTCCTTCTTCCGTTCATCCCTTTCTTCGGTTATCCAATCTGGTTGGATAATAGAAATGTCACAAAGCAATGCTTCCACCTCTTCATACTTTCTTGAGAGTGCATCTGCAACAACATTTAGCATCCCTTTTTTGTAGATGATTTCAAAGTCATAACCCAACATCTGTGTGATCCATTTTTCCTACTCTTCTGTATATATTCTTTGTTCCAAAAAGTATTTAAGACTATCATGATCATTTTTTACCTTGAAGTGTCTTCCCATTAGGTAAGGTCACCATTTCCTTAGTGCATGTAGTATTGCCAACATTTCCTTCTCAGAAATAGATTTCTATAAATAATTTCCTTTGACTGGATGACTTTCAAAAGCAATGGGTCTTCCTTCTTGCATTAAAACAACACCAATTTCATTTCTTGAGGCATCACATTCCATAATAAAGGTTTTTGTGAAGTCTGCCATAGCTAAGACCGATGCCAAGGACATTGCCTCTTTAATATGTTCAAAGGCCTTAGTTTCTTCAGGAGTGCATGAAAATGCATATTTCTTCAATAATGTTCTTAAAGGTGCTGCTATTCTCCCATAATTCTTAACAAACTTGTGATAATACCTTGTTAACCTGAGAAATCCTTGCAACTACTTTATGGTTGTGGGGAATTTCCATTCCTTAATGGATTTAATTTTGTTAGGGTCTACCTTAACACCCTCGTGAGATACAATATGGTCTATATATTCCACCTCTCGTACTCCAAAGAAACATTTGGAAGATTTTTCATATAATTGTTTCTCCTCCAATAGTTTTGAGCACCCTGTCAACATGTTGAACATGATCCTTCCAAGACCTGTTGTAGATTAATATATCATCAAAAAATACTAACACAAATATTCCAAGGAAGAGTTTGAAAATGGAATTCATCAACCCTTGAAATGTAGAAGGCGCATTGGTAAGGCCAAAAGGCATGACTAAAAAATAATGACCGTCATGAGTTTGAAATGTTGTTTTTGGAATATCATTAGTCTTCATTCTAATTTGATGATATCCTGAATGAAGATCCAATTTGGTAAAATAAATTTCTCCATGCAATTCATCCAATAATTCATCAATCATTGGAATGGGAAATTTATCTTTAATAGTGAGCTTAGTGAGCTCCCTATAATCCTGACACATGCGCCATAATCCATCCTTCTTGTGCGCCAATACTATTGGAGCACATAAATAACTTTGACTCAGTTGAATTATACCAACCTCTAACATTTCTGCAATCATATGTTCAATTTCGCTCTTTAGGACATAAGGATATCCATAAGGCCTGATGTTTGGAGGAACACTTCCTAGAATCAAATGAATAACATTATCATGATCATGAATAGGTGGGAGTTCTTTGGGAGTTTCAAACACCTTGGAATGATTGTCCAATACTTTTTGGAGATATGGAGAAATAGAAGATTTTGATGTTGGAACTTCTAGTGAGCATAATTGTGCAATTACACCTCGTTGTTCTTTCTTCAAAAGCTTTGTCATGACATTAGAGCTTATTATCTTTCTTGGATTCCCTGCGATACCCTATAATTCAAGTTCCTTTCCTTCTAAAAAAAATTCAAGAAATGTTCTTGAAAATTAAAAGCTACCGTCCCCAAGGATTGTAACCATTGTACTCCTAGTACAACATCAACACCTCCCATTGGAATGGAAAGCATTGGAATATTCATACATATTCCCCCATGGTTAGCTTGATATTATGGAATTTTCTAGAGCAATTATAGGTCCTCCATTTGCAACCATCACTTGACATGCTGGTGCTAGGTATAGGAAGCAATTCAATTCCTTGGCTACCTTACAATGAATAAAATAATGGGTACTACCCGAGTCAATCAACACTATTACCTTTTTCTTCTTGATATGTCCTTCTATCTTGAGAGTTTGAGGAGTGGTAATTCCTACCAATGCATTACAGGATATGGTCAGACTCATTTCTTCTTTTTCTAGGGTTGGTTCCTAGTATATATCCTCTTCTTTTCAAGTTTCTTGTTCATTTTCTTCCTCCTCTTCGCAATCTATGTAAAATAGTTTCTTCTCAGCACACTTATGACCTTTAGTGTATTTGCTATCACAACTATAGCAAAACCCTTTTGCTATTTTTTCTTCCAATTGTTTTGGTGTCAACCTTGTAGGTTGTGGAAGTCTAGGAGTAGCCACACTTCCATCTTTATCGATGTGAGTGGTAGGCTTCCTTGTTGCCATAATTTTACTTTCAATTTTTCTTGCCAACCTTAATGTCTTTTTCGATGAATTAGGTTCCCAAAAGCGAACCTCATGTTGGATGTTATCCTTTAAATTCCCTATGAAGACATCAATCTTGTGTTCCTCTGGAATATCAATTACCATTATATTTATTTTTTGGAAGTCCTCAATGTGCTCCACCATTGTACCCTTTTGTTTGAGATTTATCAATTAGCTAAAGAAGGTGTTGCTCTATGTATCCTCGTAATGTGCTATCACTTCCTCCGTAAAATTTGACCAATTGACAGTTTTTTTATGAGAGCAAAGCCATCAATACCATACAAATGTATTTTTTTCGAAATGTAAAGTTTCAATGAACCTTTTGTGTGTTTTGCACATTATGGAGATAAAAATATTGCTCCATCTATAGTATCCATGTTACAAGATCCTTGCCATCAAACTTCCTCATATCCATCTTTGGAATATGGTAGGTCTTACATCCAACATTAGAATTTATGAAATCGTGATTAACATTTATTTTATTCTCATCATGAGTTTCCTGTACTACCTTTTCACCATTAGGAATCATTTTTTGTATCAACTTTGTTAAACCTTCCTTCAAACCTTCCATGTCTGCTTTTAGATCATTCTTCATGTCTTCCATGTAAGCTTCCATGTCATCTATCTTAGCTTCCATGGCATTCTCCAAACCATCCATCTTATCTTCCACACCTTTCTTCAAACCATCCATATTAGCTTCCACGCCTTTCTTCAAAACTTCCATTTCATCTTTTTGGTCTTAGCGAGAGCGAAATTTGATGCACTTTCTCTTGTAATCAAGTTTCACTTATTCCTCTTTATGAGTCATAGTAGAGCCTTCTGAGGGCTTCATGGGTGTTGAATTTTTTTTAGGGGCATTTTAGAACCCAATACTGATATCTATGATTGAATATACCCTTGGAAACACTTCAAACTGATTTTTCAAACAAGACTTATGCAATTTGAAAAACAAATACACACCTTTTTCTTTCTTTGAGGAGCTCTATATTGAAACTGATGTATCTCTGTAATTTCGTATCCCCAAGAGTTGATCTTCAGTCCTGTAGTATCCCTCTAAGTCTTATTTCCAATGCCACATGTCTGACCTGATTTGGATTCTTCAAGAAAAAGTAATTCCAAATCTCCCACAATGAGTTAATTATGGACTAGTTCAGTAGAGTGAAATTGTATGACGTGCCACGTGATGCTATTTTTCTCCTTCGGCTTTGAAATTGATACACAAGAAACTAAAGTCCGTGTACTTTTGGCCACATTTTACAGAATTCCAATCCGATGCTCAAAGAGAGAGTTATGATGATTTTCCCAAGGTCACCTCTTTGAGATGAAATTCGGGAGCCTGCAAAAACCATAAATTCCACAGATCATATCTCTGAAAAATATTGTGAACCAAGATCTGAAAATTTTACACGAAGTTCCTCTAGACTTCTTCGAAATGGGTTTTTTTTAGTGTCTGAAACCTCGTAGATAAAAAGTTATAGTGAAAATTCCACGATGACCTATTCAAAGTAGTGAAACCTTAGAATCCAAGGCTCTAATACCAAATGTTATGAAACCATCTCCAAAAATAGAAGAAAAGAGAGATCAACACCTTATAATTCAACCACTTCAAGGGGGAAACCTCCTTTACATTACATAAATGAACAATTATTGGATGATACAAATGACAAAATCTCCTTTCTATATATATGAGTACATGGGATCACAATATAATCCTAGCCGACCTAACAATACTAATGTAAGGGCACAATAATAACAATATGTGGGTTACAGGGGTACAAAAATAACAATAAGAGGGCTACAATAACAATAATAAAGGATTACACTAGTAATATAGGGACCTAACATATTTATTTTTGAGAAACAATGGAAAACCCTAAACATCCAAAAACATAACCCTAGAAGATGGAGCTCCAAAACTATGTGCCTCGTTTGGGTAAATTGGTACATCAACGTTATGGGGACGTAACATTGCAATACGATCTTTGTTTGATGTGCACAATACCTCCTTATAAATATGTATCTAAGGACTAGAAAATTCGAGTGACCAACATTGGGCGACCCATTTTGCTCCCGATTTTCCCTAAAAATGTTGTTTAGGGCCTCAAAACGCCTCCTGAGGTTCAAGACCCGAAAAATGCCAAAAATAGTAAATTGTGATACAATTAAGGAAACTAAAAAATTGAAAGAAACAATAGTGGGGGTCCAAGTGTAATAGGAGGGTGGTCAACAATATCCACCTGGATCACTACCCCTCTCTGGTTTAGAACCTGTGACCTCTTAGGAGGAAACACATGCTCTTAGCCATTATGCCCATACATATAGTTGCATATGCAATATTTTTCTTTAACATATTCAATAATTTATTTAATTTATTTTTTTAATTTGATAAATAGGTCGTTTAAAGCATGCCACTGTAATTTTTGATAAGAGGCACATGCCTATTAGGATCTTCTTTTGTGTGCTTACGACACCTTCAAAATGTAATTTTCATTCCATTTGTGAAAGTTACAAGTTTATATATATAGCTTAGGGAAAAGGTCATTATAAATATTGAGTTTTTACATATTTATTTATTAAATTTAAATATGAAAAGTTGAAGGTTATGAATATTAAGTATTATTATTCGAATTCATTTTAATGTGATATGCATATTATAAATATTTTTGAAAACAATTGTTTGTACTTCTATTAATAAAAAAAATTACAATACAAAAAATAGAATTAAATTTATTTACTACTTTTATTACTTTTCTAACCAAGAGGCCCTGTCCGCTCAGTATGGTAGATATGTTTATGTTGTAATGTAATGTAATTTCTTGTAAAAACTTTGGATTAGTCAAAATAAAATAACAATAAAAATGAAATAACTTTATGTTAAAATAAAATTTATGTTATTATTATTTTTTTTACTAATATTTGTTGGGTAGTTATGTCGGAAATATCGTCATTGATGGCAAAGATACAGATAGGAGCAACACCAGAATCATCGACTATAAGGTAGAAAATGCTCCTCGGAGTGTTCTTGGTAGAACTGATTACAATAGTGTCACGTAAGACAAAACAAAATGAATCAGAGAGAGAGAGAACAGAACAAACAACACGAACAGATCTCTCCTATGGCTCCTGTTCCCTGATCTCTACTGTGCCTACCTCCTTTCTCCGCTAGACAACTGCCTATTTGTTCTGTTGCCAGCGTGACTGACAGTTCTTCCTTCCTTTCCGCTCAGTTGTTTGCTGCTTCTCAATGATTATTGGGAATTCCACTGCTTGTCTTCTGCCGCTTCCTTCTGCCATTTGTGCTTGCTTCCGCAACAGCCGAGCCACCTGCTCTTCAGTTCTTCGCAACCGTGATAGCTCTCTGTCTACCATGGTTGTGTTCTGCCACCTATTATCCACAACTCAAAACTGTTTAATTTCAAAACAAGGGCCCCAGGCCCCGACCACATCTTATTGACTCGTCCCGAGTCAATTGTTTCCTACTGCCTTGGTCTCCATCAGTTTGCTTGCATCTGTGGCCCATTCTGTTTGCTCCCTTTCCTCTATGTGTCCAAATAAGGGCCCCAACTCTGGGACCTTTTTTAGTGCTGATGCTTTGAGCTTTCAGAAGCTAGCAATGGCCTGTTGCCATCCCTGCATGAGCAGGTCTGTTTCTGTTGTGACTTGGGCGACCTCTTTCTATCCTGAGACGGCTGGTAGGCTACCAAAGATGTTATTGATCTGAATGTTGGCCTCAACGGCTATTTGCTGCATTTCTTGGGTAGTAGTCTTCACAGGCTGCCTGAGCTCTCGAAGGGCCTGTTTGGCTGTAGCTGAATGCTCCTCAATTTTTTGTATCTATACTTCCAAATCCTCTGCTTGAGTGTACAATTGGTCGAGTTCGTCAGGGTCTGTGGCTTCCTGAATCTCTTTCGATATCTGCTATAGTTGTGCTGAAACTGGCTGTGATTTCAATGTGAGTGAGGTTGAACATTCATGTAGACCCTTCAGTAGGTAATATGCTTCCTTTGCCGCAGTAGTCAGAACTTCCTGCATCCCGGCTACCTGGTTCTGTCTTTCTGCTATCTTCTCCGTGTAGATGACCGTTGGGTCTAGTAGCGCGGGCCTAGTCTCCAATGTTGCTTTCAGTTCCTTGTTTTCTCGTCTGAGGTTCGAACAGACCACTCGGATGTGAATGGACTGTCCGACTATGTCACTCTCTACTATGTCATCTAGTATCTAAGTGTTGTGGGCTATCACCGTGGGCCAAGGATCCCAGAAAACCTTGGTCACCATATCCAGCTGGCCCTGTAGGTTGTCCCTCTCTATTTTCAGCTATTCGCGCTCTTCAGTAAGTGCAATGATTTGTACCTGTTGCTGCTCAAATCTCTGCTGGAGTTATGTGTGAAGCCCTTTGGCCTTTTATGCTGCTCGCTGAATGAAATTGTACAACTGCGTCGTTCCCCAGGTCTGCATGCTTTCAACTCCAGAGATATCTTGATTCGGTTGTCACTCTTGGAGCGGCTGACCATTTGCAATGGACTTTGCCGAGTGCTCTTGTGGTGATTGCGGTGGTGTTGGTTGTGGCAGCGGATTACTGGGGTTACCCATGTTTAGATTGGGCTGCACCTGCTGAAGTATCAGGTTTGCTTGCTGAAATGGGTTCAACTCTTCAATCGAGGTTGTTGTATATGCAGTAAAAGATTCCCCTCGACTTAAAAGTTCTTGGAAAGAAACCTGTTCAACCAGGGTTTGGTTAACCTTAGGTACCACTACTATACCGGAGTTAACCTCTGCCTCGTTGTCCCTGTTTGTTTTACTTTTTACTCTAATTGGGTCAGATATGGTCGCTGATGTGGAGGGTGTGCGATTTGGATGATCTTTAGAGGTGAATGAGGTGTTGGCCGATGAGTGGTCAGTGCGAGGAGGTGATACACGGATATTTAGAAAAGAATAGGGGTTTATTAGAGGTATCACCTGAGTCACCTGGGGCTCTGTCACTAGCTCGTCTCTGATTAGGGCCCGCGTATCCATAAGTTGCGTTTGATCTTCCCCTGTGAGATCAACGACTTGGCTGGACATTGTGATTTTTTCCTTCTTGGCCTTTGGTGTAGCTACGGGTGGCCCTGAGGCTTTACTCTTTTCTACGAGAGTCGTGGTTGTTACTGGTGGTGAATTAAACAAATTAAGTGGTATGGTTGTGACTAGGGGGACTGCGATGGAAGAGGATGCACAATTTGAGGCCTGAAATTCTATAAATGTGGGAAACAAAAAGGAATCACTTGTTAAAGTTTGGGCTATCCGGTCAAATCTCTGTACCTTTTTATTCAACTGCTCGATGATTTGGTTCAGCTGTAGTCGTGAAATTTGAGCCATCGCTTCCTCTGATGTTTCTCCTGGCAGTGGATCCGACAACATTCTATCAAATGAATAGACGTAGACTCCGCTTCTGACCTCCATTGCTACTCTTGGCCACGAGCATACTTCTATGTGGAAAGCCCGCTCATCGATTTGAAATTTCAATGGCCTCATCTTAAAGGTCGATTCCGGCACACATGCTGGCCAGATGTAGGTTTGCTTATGGTTAACCCCAAACCATACTTGCGCAGCATAAATGTCCAACAAGTTCCTTGGAATTCTCTGATGGCTCATTGCGACATCCAGCATCTAGCTATACCATAATTTTAACACTTCCTCTTTCACCTCCTTAGTCCTGGGGTCCCCTGATGTTTTCCAGGGTGTGAACTTCATTGCTAATGGTTGGCCTGCTGCCACTTCCAGAGGTTGCCTGATTCCTGGAAATGTCCATTTCTACATGGCCAGCGCCATTATAATATAACTGTAGATGAACCCAGTGGCCCTCTTATAGTTGTCCTCATAGGCTTCGAATAACTCATTGAGCAGAAATGAGCACCAGTTTAGTTGTGCCCCCTAGAGACAATGCTCTGCAATTGAGATAGTATCCAATGTACATTCCCCTTTGGTGTAGTGTCTCATCGTTTTGCTTGCAATCAAATAGCATGAAAACTTGACCGCTGGCTTGTTGATCAAGTATATCTTGGCTCCTTTTCCCCCTCTCTTGGTGTCATACTTCTTGTAGTCATCACCATCTCCTGCTTTCTTCGCTCTCTTGGATACAGTTTGGAAAGCCGTGGAGACGTCTCTCCCTTCTTGCGACAGCCCAGTCAATCTGTGAATGTCTTCCACATGAATTGGTATTTCTCTTCCCAGCCACAGCGACCCATTATGGATTTTTCTTAACAGAAACTTGGTGCACTGCATCGCAACCCCTGTAACGCCGAATACTGGGAGATTTCTTAGGTTCAGTATAGTGGATTTCTGAATACCTCTGAACTCTGGAAGTACTCTTGCTGCTTCCTGTCTCGCTTATGTGGCATAATTCTCCATGTAGACCTGTTTCTTCATTTCTGGATATTGGAAGGAGTCCATTAGGTAAGTATCAATCAGCAACGTGCTATCATATTTGCCTACAAGGGATTCCATCTTTTGAATCCTTTCATCGAGCTCGTGCTGAACAACTGTTGGCGCTACTCTGATCATTTTAGCTCTTGTCTGGTACACTTGCAGAGGTACTCCTTCTCTTTCCTTATGAATTCCTGCTTCTGGACACCTCCCCTGCTCTTCTTCTGGTGATGTTTCTCTTGCTACCTTTGCTATTTCTGGTTCTAACTAGGACTTCTACGAAATTATCGCGCTTTCTTTCATGCAAGTTATGTAAGTAACCAACACACATGAGGTTGATAAGACACATCTTTGTAAAATTTGGTCTAGCCCCATCTTATACAGGTGTCCTGCGATGAGCTGATACTCTGCTACTCGGACTACTAGGTGTCTTTTCTAGACTGTTGTATATTATTTTGGGCACTGTCCCGTTGTTAGGTAGGTTGCTATCTGGTCCAAGTATTCTGGGATGGCTTCTACTCTGAAAAGATCAGCATCCAACAGCTAATCATCCAAAGACCCTCCATTTTCTCCATTTCTAGCCTTGACAGGTGATCAGGCCCCACATTCAGTCTCCCGGGTTTTACTATCACCTCAAAGGTGAATTCCTGAAAGAGTAGGAGCCATCTGCAGATTCTTCCTTCTAAGACTGGTTTGTTTACTAGGTACTTTAGAGCTTAATGGTCTGTGAAAAACATAAACATACCTCCTAGCAGGTAGTGGCAGAAATTTTGAAGGGAATACACCATTGCTAATGCCTCCCGCTTTGTTGTAGTGTAGTTCCGTTCCGCTATGGATAATTTTCAACTTGTAAAGTATACAAGGTGATCAACTGAAGTGTCCCCTGGTTGAGCTAGAACTGCTCCAAGTGCAATGCTGGAAGCATCAATGTGGACATGGAATTGTTTGTCCCAATCCGGGTGAACTAATATTAGTGCACTTGCCAATTTTTCCTTCAAAGTATTCAGGGTTGTCGTGCAACCCTCTGTCCAGTTGAACTGTTCTGATTTCCGCAACAACTTCTCTAATGGGGCTGTTATCTTTGTGTAGTTATAGATGAATCGCCTATAGTAACCTGTGTGGCCTAGCAGTGACATCAACTATTTCACAGTTTCTGGAGCCTCCATGTTAATTATCACTACTACCTTTTTTGGATCCACGTAAACTCCTTGTTTGCATACAATGTGTCCTAGCAGTGTTCCAAAAGGCACCGCAAAGATACACTTCTTTAGGTTCAATGAAATTTGGAGTTGCCTACACCTATCAAACATTATTCTCAATAACATTGCATGGTCTTTTAATAGGCTGTAGACCATTCAGTCATCCATATAAACTTCCAGGAATTTGTGGATGTACTCACGAAATGTTGCTATCACGATATGTGAAAATACCGCTGGTGCATTTTTCAACCCGAATCGTATTACGTGATATGCGAAGGAGCCCCATTCGGTGGTGAAAGTTTCCTTTTTCTTATCTTCTTCAGCTATCCTTACCTGATGGTACCCTGAGAATCCATTTGTAAAGGAATACACCTCATTCCCCGCAACATTGTCGAGGACTTCGTCACTAAACGAGGTGGGGAATGGGTCATGTATATAGGCGTTATTCAAGCTCCTATAGTCAACATAAACTCGGATTTCAGACTTATCCTTTTTGCTTTGTATGACTATGGGACTTACCCAATCTTCTTCTTCCACCGGGAATATTAAACCTGCCTTTAGCATTTTTTCAATCTCTGCCTTAACCTTTTCTTTCACCCTTGGATTTAACCGATAGGATCTGTGCATGATTGGTCTTGTTTCGGGCTTCAAGATTATATGCATCTCCCCCATGTCTCCTTTTATTCCTTTCAACTCTGCTACTGATGATGGGAACAAGACTTCATATTCCTACAACAGACTGAATATTTCCTTAGTCGTCTCGACATCCCAATAATCACTGATCGACGCAAGTTTGGGTTTCTCTTCTATCCCAATGTTCATTTTCTTGGTCTTTAGTGGTAGCAGATGAATTCCTTCCGTCGTCGGGACTTCTTTGATATCTCGCTCCCCCTCCTTTTCTTTGAAATATAGGTGTCATAGACCTTCGAGATCATCATCATCAATCTCGCTATTTATATTTTTATACGCTATCGGCTGTCTTATGCTTTAGTTTGGGAGCAGTTGCTCATCCTCCTCCTAAATTATCGGGAAGAATAGTACCTTTTTAATAGCCTGCAATGCTTGTGTGACTGGTTCTGTTTTTCCTTCAAACAAAAAGCATTGCTTAATTTCTTTGCAACGAATTTCCAAGTACCGATTCCCTTTTTCTTTCTTCAGTTAGGTACCAAGCTTGGGGAATAACATCCAGTGAATGTATAAACTTGTGTACCCATAGCTCCTCCGGGTATCCTGCAGTTTTCCATTGACTCTGACATTCCTTCAGATGTTCCCTGGGTCTGATCCCCCTAAATATTTTTCATTGAAGCATGGTCCTTCTTCTTCCTTGAACCTGGCTTTCAATGCTACCGCAACTTTGTCCCATCACGACAGTGAGTTGCGGTGGTTACTCCACCATCTTTCAGATGTGGATTGTAAAGCCATGTCCATGAGTGGGACCCTATGGTCCTCTGGTACTTTATCTTATATTTTGGTAATGAAAGTATTAACAACGTTCATATCGGACAAAGTTGGGTAATCTCTTACCTCAGTCCCGATCCAATTAATTCTTCTAATGTTGGCGCATCTTCTTGTATTGGTCTCATATCCCCCTTGCTGCCAATCATCCTAGGCTATCTTTGAGCCCAAGTCTGAGCTTTGAATGCTTCTCCAACTTACAGATCCTCCTGCCGTCAGGTTGATGTAATCTTCCCTTTTCCCTGCAGTCATTTGATAAAGATGGTCAAGAAGCTGGGCATCTTCTCTGTTGCCAACAGACTCTGAGTATCAGGGACCTTGATATAGGTTGAGTGGTTGAGTGAATTTGACTTCTCCATCCTCAAAGATCATCAGCTCCTTCTTTAAATCTATTACTGCGTAATTTTCAAAAGCCGAGTCAATCCCCAGCAATGCTAGATAGGGATATTTGTCCCCCATAATGTCGATGAACTCAAAGTCCGTGTATGTCTTTACTCCCACAACATTGACTTCGACCTCCTCCAGTCTGCCTATGGGCACAATGTAGTACTGGTTCGCCATACGGAGTTGAATTGGTGATTATGTTAGCCTCAGCTTTCCAAATGCTTCCCATGTCTTTTTTGGCAAGATATTTACATCAGACCCCAGGTCAAGCATTGTGTCCTTAATTATTCAGCCGGAACTCTTTTCTTGTCCTTCTCTTATTTCTCTTCACTCTTCGTATATATTTTTGTGTTGCGTCGGTTGACTCCCCTAGTCCTGTGGCCTTCTGCACTACTCTTTCCAGGTTCTGCTTTAACTGTTCTAACATTGGCGCATTGTTAACAATTTTTAGAAATAGACGAAACCATTCTTCAATCGTAGTACTTGAAATAGCTTGGTCCTGATTATCTTCCTTGGTCTGTGGCAATTCAATGAATTTTCTTCCCCCAAGCTGGGAAAATGTTTCCACTGCTTCTTGAAAGAATTTCTTTTGTCTTTCTGGCCTGAACATTGGCTTTGGAGATGTTGGCCTTATCAATTTTATCGGGTCCATCATTTGTGCATCCTCCCCGGTTCTTTTTCCTCCTCGCGTCACTATGGCCACGTTAAGCATAGCTTGAGCCTCTATTATTCTCGGCTCTGTATTTACCAGATTTGTTCCTCTTTGTCTGGCTCTTTCTTCCCAAATTTTAATGAGCTCTGGGAAGTCCTCTGTTGCGTGCATGTTAACCCTGCACTGAGAGCACCAGGGTCTTCTAGGAAGTGGACATTCCCTAGCCACGTGACCTTCTTGGTCGGAGTTGTAACACCGTACTGGCCCTCTTCCTCCCACTCAACCTCCTCTCATGCCTCCTCCTCGTCCACTGGGAGCCTCATTCACTCTATATGAAGGCCTATCCAATCGTTCTGCCAAGGCATCCAGAGCCCTACACTGCTCTGTGTTGTGTGTGGTAGACACACAGAACTCACAATATATGTTGTTCAGAACGTTGGAGTATTTTTTCAATATGGGGCATAGATGGGGCGAATGACCCATGCTTTTACATATTTCGCAATATTCAGTCGCCGCTGAATTTTGTTGCGCGGGGAACCCCGTGTACGGGTGTTGCGGGGGATATAATCCCTGGGTGTTTATCTGCGAAACCCCTCCTACTGGCGAAGCTCACGGTGCCCCTGTTGCTAATGTTCCCACATTCTAGCCTCGCAACCGAGGATATTCGGTTACCACGTGTACTTCCATTAGACAGTGCGTACACCATAAGTTTGGCCTTATTGGACGCATTGGTTGAATTTCTTTCAATTTCTCTGTCAGAATAGCTATTTGATGCTATAATCCTAGTATGGAAGGGTCCTGAGCTGATGCTCCTCCTTTAAATTCTTGCGGAGATCCTGCCATGGCCTCTATCTTCATAGCCTGCTCCAATGCATCTTGCAACGTCTCAATATTTTGTTGTGTCAGCGGAGTTCTTGTTAGTGGAAGAAGGGCCTTGATAAACCAATCTCTCTGATGGTTCAGATCGATTGGTAACTGAGTTTTGTAATCGCATCCTTGAATCTCCTCATTAGATCCCATGCAGTTTCCCCTTCTCACTGCTTGATCTCCCACATTTCTAACAAACCCTGCTGATTTGTTTGTGGTAATTTGAATTCCTTCACGAAATCGCTCTTTACTTCATCTATCACTGGGTTCTGGTGAGCCTCAAACCACTTTATAAACTAGCACAAAGCTCTCTCCCTGAGATTAGTTTGAAATTCTATCAACTTACCTGCCTTTGGCGCCTGTCGAGCCCTCCATATGGCCTCACAGAGGTACCAGTGTTGTTCTACGTCATCATTACCCCTCCCAGAAAACTCTGGGTACTGGGTAAATGATCCTGCCATGCTTCCTTGTGTGGGGGTTAGTAGAACAAAATCCCTGACTCCCGGTTGTGAAATGGTATTACTAGCACTGCTGTTAGTGTGGGTTACTGCTGTGGACTGAACACTATTCCACTTACTCACTTCTTGTAACTTAACAAAGATTTCACCTAGTGGCTGATAGAGTACCAGGGGAAGGTCAGAACTAGAGCTACTTGAACTTTGGGGAATAGAGTTACCTGGAATTATGGGTGCCGGCCCCTCTCAAAATAGTTGCTCCATCGCAACATGCAACTCCACATCGGACATCTCCTCGGGGCACGTGTCATCTCCGTCGTACTCCTTTCCCTTCTCTGCTTGGGCTGGGCTCCTATACACCTGCCGCACTTCCTTAGTGGTCTCCCCTATATCCTGGGAACCCGTCTGACCTTCCATCTCCTTCGTCGTCTGAGGCACCTTCTCCTTGTCTTTTCTATTCCTTTCCTATCTCTCCAATTCTTTCATCACCCTTTCTCGCCACTTCTCAATGAGTTTCACCCTCCGATGTGCTCGTCATTCCCTCAACCTACTGGAGGTATCAACATCCATATCCCTACTCCCCTTTTCAACGTACTTGTAGCATTTTTCCTTCAGCTCCTTCCCCCAGTACTGGAGGTTTAGGTCTCCATCTCAGATTTTTGGAACTCCATCAATCCTTCGTCTACCATCAAAGCATTTATCCACAGGGAGATCTCCTTCAATAGCTCTCCACGCAGTTTTGATCTGAATATGTCCTCCGCTTTCGAGAAAGACTGGTAGCCTTTAGCTGCAAACTCCATGATGTATCCTTCCAAGGTAGATTGCACCCAGAAATCTACAACTCAGGTCAAATCGGTATCTAACCGATGGAGTGCTACCAAGTCTACAAGCACCCACTTGCAACAGACCTTTCACGAGCTTCTTTGGACTGTTTTGGCCTATAGTCTCCGCAACCAGTTGTAGAGTTCCTCTGGAAATTTTCCCCAGAAGATCTCGTAAATATCGCTGGCGGATTTAGAGAATAGAACTCGATTCTTAATAGATTTCTCCCTTTGCTGTCTCAAATTTGCTTGCTGAGTGATGAACTGATATAGGTGATTATCCCACCAGTTTCATATTTCTTTTTCAAAGATCTGTGATACCATGATCTAACTCCAAAGAGGAATTTCAGGTCCCGGAAATGGAACCATTTGTTGGCAAGAAAAGAGGTCTCTGGGGCGAGACCCATGTTCAGGATGGAGGCCAACAAAGTTTTCCGTAGTAGTCTAGCACAAAGCCGACATTTTCACCCTGCTCCGAGGAGCAGAGAGTCTCACACGAGGCATGCCGCGACCTTACTAAGGTTGGGATCAAATCAAGTATCGATCAAGCATGACAGATGCATAACCCAGACAGAACTAAGTACTTCAAGTAAGTGTAAATACTCCACAGATGACAATACTTATGAACATATTCATAATGATAACCAAAAATTTAAAATAACCCGCACGTTCAAATAAACCAGAACACAATACAAAACTCAGAACAACAGCCTCAGATCAGGATGTATTGCATTAACAACAAAAGACAGTTACAATGCTCCTCAGAGCGTTCCTGGTAGAACTGATTACAATAGTGTCACGTAAGACAGAACATAATGAATCAGAGAGAGAGAGAATAGAATAAACAAAACGAACAGAGCTCTCCTACGGCCCCTGTTCCCTGATCTCTACTGTGCCAACCTCCTTTCTTTGCTGGCCGGCTGCCTATTTCTTCTGTTGCCAGTGCGACTGATAATTCTTCCTTCCTTTCCGCTCAGCTGTTTGTTGCTTCTCCCTGATTATTGGGAATTCCACTGATTGTCTTCTGCCACTTCTTTCTGCCATCTGTGCTTGCTTCCGCAACAGGTGCGCCACCTGCTCTTCAATTCTTCGCAACCGTGAAAACTCTCTGTCTATCGTGTTTGCGTTCTGCCACGTATTATCTGCAACTCAAAACTGTTTAATTTCAAAACAAGGGCCCCAACAAAATTCAGTTAAGGCAGAAAAGGAACAGAGAAGCAGAGGCAGTAGAGAAGCAGTTAAGGCAAAAAAGGAGTGATTCACAGAAGCAACAAAGAAGTAGAGGCAGCATAGGTAGCAACAAATCAGAGGTAGTAGAGGTAGCGAATGTAGCAGAGGTAGCGAATGGAGCAAAGACAACAAAGAGGCAGAGACAGGTGAAGGCAATCAGATTTGCTAGACAATACGAGGACTAGAGATCCTGCACATAGCAGAAGTAGGAAGAGGTGATAGACGAGAGGAATAGGTGAGAGTGGCGAGAGCCGAGAGTAGCAAGAGCCAGATTCATAGAGCGGGACAGTGTAAACAAACGAAAAATCAACTAAGGTAGAGAATTCTTTGAAGAATTCCAAGGGAGGCGAACGGATGGTCAGGATTAGATCGCAAAAAAAAAGGCAAGAAATGGACGGATATGATTCATCGTAAGATAAGTGGGGCAGAAATACAATCTAATTGCAAGTAGCAACGATGACGGTAGATCTGGGCAGATCAATGGTGATGATCGCATTGACAAAGATCAAAAGCGCAAATCACAAAGTATAGCGGGTAAGTGTTAAGGCGTCGCAAGGCAAGTTAAATCAGTTGCGATGCAAAGTGAAGAAGGGACACGCGACGACACAACGAAATATCGTACATCGTAAGAAATAGAATATAACCACAATGTAAATATTATAAAGTGTGAAGTACGATTAGATGAGGACTGTTAGATCTGGGGGCAGATCAAAGATGGACGATGAACTGCATACTGCACATTGCAACGCTTAAAGGATAGAAATAAGGCGACCACAAGTTAAGTTAAATATTCTGCGATGCGATGAAGGGAATCCACCTGGCAGCACTGCGCATGAGCGTAGATCACAATCGCAAGGTTTAAGGTTTATCACTAATAGTAGAGTGGGAAACCTGTGGGCAAGGATTTGCGATGAAATATGATTGGTCAAGCGCTGTGGGACCCAATAGCCCTTGTTCCATATATGTTATATGCACCATGTTATAAAGTATGCGTTGTTGATCGTTAAACGTATGTATGTTGATAAAACTAAGATTTGTAATCCGCCGTGTGTATAAAGGGAGTGTTATGCGGGCCATACCCCACAGGTTACAAAGGAATGGTATGAATGCATAACATAGGAATAGGAACTCATGCAGAACAGTGTTATAACAGTAAAGCTAACGAAGGGGCTGAACACGGAGGAAGAGTCGGACTAAAAGGGGCAGTTATACAACAAAATTGGAATATAACAGCAGAAATAGAAAAGACACAAGGACAACAGGCAGAAGAGGACAAATGCACAACAAAGCGAAGAAGCTGAAAGGGCAGAGTAAATATGTGATTATAACTGAAAATGTATTATTTATTTTTATATTGTTTGTGATGCAAAGGAAAGTCTCCATAGGCAAAGCAAAAATCCAATGTAATACTGAAATGTGTACATATTGTTATATTATTCTGAATGTGCTAGGTAAGAAAATGAGAAGGTGGAAGGAAAAGAGTCATACCTGTTCATTTTATATTCCCATATGGAATGCAAACAATTATGAGGTGATCTATATAAATGATGTTACTGTCATATGCATAAAGTGGGAAGAGAGTGGAAGAATAAGAAGAAGAAAGAGCAGATAGAGAAGTTGTGTAGATCCAAAGATGATATAAGGTATATATGAAGGCTGGAGGACAACAGTGAAGAAGGAATAGAACATAGTTGATATCTAGGTAAACCATCATGTGTTTTCATTGTAGTGTGAGGAAGTTGGTGCTTCCATATCAAGTTGTAGCTTGATAGATGTCCATTTGTAGCTGGCTGAGGTAGGAGCCTCCTGTGGGTTGTAGCCTGCAAAAATTAGATGGGAGTTGGAGCTTCCTTGCAAGTTGTAGCTTGCGAAATTGAGGTAGTAGCCTCCTGTAGGTTGGAGCCTACAGAAAATCAGTGGTGAGAGGGAGTTGGAGCTTGCCTTTTCATCACAACAATAATAAGATGTGGTTTTCTCCCTTATGGGTTTCCACTTATATCTGTTGTCTATGTGCATGATAATTATGTCTTGCTATTCTATATTTAATCTGCTTTATACCTGCTGCTCACTTATTAAGATTGTTGTTCCATTGTACATTAAGCTGATAATGAAATGAAGGTGTAAACAAGTATAAAAGGAATTTTAAAAGTCCATGAATGCACTAAACTGATTCACCCCCCCTCTCAGTTTAACTAACGGTTCAAAAATTGGTATCAAAGCAGTTCCTTCTATATCAATTTAACAAATGGAAGGAGATCCTAAGTCCCCAAGATGGCTAGTCTAGAAGGATGCTCAACAAATAAAGCCCCATTTTTTACTAGCACAAACTATGCTTTCTGGAAAATAAGAATGGGGACATACATAATGTCTCTAGGAATAGAATTTTGGGCTACTATGGAAGAATGATATGCTCCAAAGGATACTGACATAGAAAAAGATGTCAGACAAAATTTCATAGCCAATGCAAAAGCTATGAATGCACTTTTGAGCGGTCTTTGTGAGTCTAAATTTATCAAGGTTATGCACAGTGTGATTGCCAAAGAAATTTGGGATACCTTGGAAGGTATCCACGAGGGAGATGAAAAGGTGAAGGCGGCCAAACTGCAAGCCTATAGAGCAAAGTTTGAAAATATAAAAATGAATGAAGAAGAAGATCTAGTCAGCTTCTTCTTAAAAGTTGCAGAAATTGTGAATAACATGAAAGCTTAAGGAGAAACCATTAAATAATGTGTAATTGTACAAAAGATATTGAGATATTTACCATCCAGGTTTAACCCTAAGGTCTCTGCCATAGAAGAAATAACTAACTGGGAAACAATGACCATGAACCAATTGCTTGGAAACCTGATAGCCTATGAGATGAGACTTCCAAAAGGGATGTCAAATGTGAGGGAGGCAACCTTTAAGGCAGATAAGTGCAAAGGAGAAAAGTAATATACTTGCTTTTTCTTTGATTTAATCGAAGATATTTCTATGTTCAACAAGACAATAGTGCATTTGAGAGCTCAGATGACTCCCCCAATGAAAAGGGAACATCATAATTCATTTTGATGGCCAAGGAAGTGCTTGGGGAAGATCTCCTGGAATTTGAAGACGAAGGTGAGGTAGATCTTGAGGGGGAGCTAATTAGTGCCCTAGAGGAAATAGAAAGACTTAAACTCAAGTGCAGAAAATAGAAAGACATTCTACTAAAATATGTAAAAGAAGAACCAAATTCAGAAAACCTCATTCAGTGTAAAGTAGAACTTGAAGAAGCTAAGAAAGTGGAAGACATTCTACTAAAGCAAATTAAATACAAAATTCAGGAGCAAGAGAAATTGGAAGAAGAAGTAGTATGCTTGAGAAAGAAATTAGAAAACACTCAAAGGAAATTATCAATGAACACTCCATGAATGCTCTAAACATTTGGATAAAATCCTAAATGCTCAAAGATCTCCTCTCATCAAGGCTGGGATAGGTTATGAAGGAGAAACCAACAAATCCAAGGTAGAAAATAACAAGAGTATCATCTTTGTAAAAGTTAGTGAAGTAGCAAAGAGGGAAACCACTGAATTAGAAACCGGTAAAACTGTGATATATAACGAATAAAACAGAAACAAACAAAAACATCAAGTAACAACAAAAGAAATGAAGATACAGTCAACTGAAAAAGACTCATATGCACCCAAGGATGAATTTAACAAATGCAGAAAATGTCAAAGGAGGTTTCTTCTTCCCGTGAGGAGTTTCACTTGCTTCGCCTGCCACAGACCTAGACACATCGCGACATACTGTAATATAAAGCAAATCTAGTCCAACCAGCAAAATATGCAACAATCAAAAGGTTTACCTCAAACAACTCTCTCTGCTAGAGACATATACTACTTCCATGGGTATTGTTTTTATTGTAAGGGGTTTGGTCATAAAGCCATGGAGTGCAGAACGTATGGACAAAGACTAGTGTATGAAAACTCAAGGAGAATTATGAACAAGGGAGAATTCACTTGTATACATGATCCATTCAGAAATATAATCAATTGCTTTGGATGCCATCAAATCAAGCACAAGTCTCACAAATGTCCTCTCAAAGACTATGGTCCATCTCCTCAGGAAAGTTTCCAAACAAATAGCTGCATGTAGTGGAAAAAGAAGCTGAATAAGTGTGATATGGTTCTATTAGCTCAAGATCAGAAAAGCCAATGGTATATGGATAGTGGACGCTCAAAGCATATGACTGGAGATCGAAGCAAGTTCATAACCTTTGATAAAAAGAAATCTAGAAATGTAACATTCGGCAATGACAAAGCAGGGAAAATCAAAGGAAAAGGCTCAGTCAGTCTGAATAATGGAAGAGGAGAGGCTCAAGATGTACTATTTGTGGATGGGCTAAAAGAAAATCTACTAAGCGTCAGTCAAATGTGTGATAAAGGTTGTGACCGCCTTTTCAGAGCCCAAGATTGTGAAGTAAGGTCTATCACCACAAGAAAGACCTTGATCAGAGGTGTTTGAACAGAAAGTAATGTCTATATAGTAGAAGAAGAGAATGAAGCGTGCCACATAAGCAAACTTGACGAATCATGGTTATGGAATAGAAGATTGGGACACCTAAACTTTGACCACATCATCAATCTGAGCAAGAAGAATGCTGTCATAGATATGCCTGGAATAAAGAACCCTCCAAATACCATATGTAAATCTTGTCAACAGGGCAAGCAAACCCGCACATCATTCAAAGCCAAAGATCAACTATCTACAAGTAGGCCACTTTAGCTTGTACACATGGACCTGTGCGGACCTTCAATAACTAATGCACCAGGTGGAGAATCTTATTTCATGCTGATGATAGATGATTTTACCAGATTAACGTGGGTGGCATTTCTCAAATATAAATCCGAAGTATTAGATAAGTTAAATATATTCAAGGCATTGGCAGAAAATCAAACAGGATGCAAGCTAAAATGCATCAAATCAGATAGAGGAGGTGAATTCACGGACTATGATTTTGCAGACCTATGCAATGAATATGGGATAAAACAATAGTTTACAATTGCAGGTACACCTCAACAGAATGGAGTGGCAGAGAGGAAAAATAGTTCAGTACAACAGATTGCCAGAGCCATGATACAAGAAAGTAACATTCCCAAAACCTACTGGGCAAAAGCAGTACACACAACTGCTCACATTCTTAACAAAGCTCATCTAAGACCAAATTGTGACAAGAATCCTTACGAATTATGACATGGGAAACCAACATCAATTAAGCACTTTAGAGTCTTTGGTAGCAAGTGTTTCATCAAAAATAATGATGAAAAACTGGGGAAGTTTGATGCAAGAGCTGATGAAGGAATTTTTTTGGGATCTGAATATAGCAAAAGACTACACAAACTTGTGGAAAGAATTGATGTGAGATTCGACGAAGATCTACCAAACAGAACAAGAAGCACAAGCTGCGCCAATCCTCCAGATGATCATGAAGTTGAGAACCAAGATAATGATGAACAGAGCAAGACAATAGAAGTTATTGAATTAAATTCAAAAGGTCCCTCAAGACACACTCAAAAGAACCATCCAGAAGATCAAATCATTGGGGACAAGAGTGTAGGAGTCCAGACTAGAAGACAACTAGCTGAATAGACAGGAGAAGTATACCTAGCCATGCTATCACAAATAGAACTAAAGAAGTTCGAAGAAGCCATCAAAGACAAAATCTGGGTAAATGCTATGAATGAAGAACTATACCAAATTGAAAATAAAATACCTGGGAGTTAATACCAAGACCCACTGGGAAAAATGTTATTGGCACAAAATGGATATTCAAGAATAAGATGAATGAACAAGGGCATGTAATCAGAAATAAAGCCAGACTTGTATGCAAGGGATATTCTCAAATCGAAGGACTTGATTATGATGAAACCTTTGCCCCCGTTGCCAAAATGGAAGCAATCAAAATGTTTTTTTTCCTTTGCATGCTATCATAATTTTGGGGTATATCAAATGGATATGAAGTTTGCCTTCCTGAACGAAGATTTAGAGGAAGAAGTCTACATGGAAGAACTTGAAGGATTCTCCTTAACAGATAAACATGACTATGTGTGCATATTAAAGAAAGCCTTATATGGTCTGAAACAAGCTCCTCGTGCATGGTATTCTAGGCTGGACAAATACTTACAAGAACAAGGGTTCAAGAAAGGAGGAGTAGACAACAATTTGAACATAAAGGCTGATGAAAATGAACTCTTAATTGTAGTAGTATATGTAGATGACATCATGTTTGGTAGCAACAAAGATGAGTTAGCAAAAGGATTTGCAGAAGAGATGAAATCATAATTTGAGATGTCTATTATTGGAGAGCTCACCTTCTATTTAGGGCTTCAAACAAAAGAACACAGGAATATTCATTTCACAAGAAAAATACTTAAGAGAGATGTTGAAAAGGTTCCAAATGGAAGACTGCAAACCCGTGTCAACTCCCATGATCACTGGATGCAAACTATGTGCCAATGATGGATCTGTAGATGTATATCAAAGACTTTACAAATCCATGATAGGAAGTCTGCTATACCTAACTGCCTCTAGAATGAACATTATGTTGGCAGTAGGACTCGTGGCAAGATATCAAGCAACACCAAAACAAAATCACTTGCTAGAAATCAAGAGGATATTCAGATATCTGCAAGGAACTGCACACTATGGCCTATGGTATCCAAAAGGAAAAAACTTCAAATTGAAAACATACACAGTGGTGCATGAGTTGGTGCAAGTTGTAAATAGTTTAACTCAGTTAATTGAGTTAAAATCAGTTGTGCTAGTTGTAACTCAAAATACAGTAGTGAGAGATTCAGTGAATTAAATGTTAATTAATTCACAATCAGTGATCTCACATGCAATTGAGGATTTAATATTATTAGTTGCATGCATCTCAGATATAGTGGAGACCTAGTTGATTTCTAGGTAAAAGGGAGGTTGACTATCAATTATAGAATTATCTGCTTACACACATCCAAGAAAAAACCCATTGGAGTGCCCATGATACTTGTGCAGTCAAGGCAGGCAAGAATTCCTATCTTTTAGGGATCTTTACCATTAGGGATTGCACAAGCAAGGCAGGTTGTCTAGAGGCTGAGAATTGGCTATGTGTTGGTCAGTTTTGCATATGACAGTGTGAGACAATGCACTGATGTATTGAGGGCTCTTGTGAGAAGAGTTTTGTATGTAATTGTTTCGTGATCCGTGCTTAATATACAATAGAAGATAGTGGGGTTTTTAGTTGTAAGCTTTCCCCGGGAAATTATCTGTGTTGTGTGTGATTGATCTTTCTTCATGTTCATGTGATTAACGATTGTGTTTTTAATTCTGCAAAATATTTGTAGAAGAAATTCAGTATTTAACTTTAGTCCATTGTTAGATTGGGTGAATCCAATATATACATACTTGTTGTATAATTTCTACACTTTTATGTTCATGAAATACACTTAATCTCATCAAGTTTAATGAATTTTCAATCATAAACACATGTATATACCCTTGCAAAAGGAGAAAACCAAATCAATTTCATGTTAGTTCTGAAACTGATATTAGCACATCATTATATAACAATCAATTTCAGATCATTGATTGCTTGCATGCATTGGATGCATTGATTTCAATGTAGATATTGATTTCTAATCCTATTTGATTGCTTGCAGTAGATGCATTGATTTCTAATCCTATTTGATTGTTTGCACTAGATGCATTGGTTTTAGTGTAAATATTGATTTTTAATCCTACTTGATTGTTTGCACTAGATGCATTGATTTCAGTGTAGATGTTGATTTCTGATTTGATGCAACTAGATGTATGATGTACATTAATTTCAAAGTAATTAGATTAATAATGTGCATTGATTTTAATGTAAGCACATCTCCACCCCCTCCCTCTATATCTCTATCTCCCATTGTCACTCCTTCTTTAACTCTCTATCTCAACCCCCAAACATACACACTCTCTCTCCATATCTGTGTATCTCTCTCTCTCTCTCTCCCTCCCTTTTCCACCGCCTCTCTCTCTCTCTAACACTTCTCTCCCCATATCTATATCTCTTCCTCCTTCCCTATCTTTGCCTTTCTCTTATTCAGTTTCGCCGCCCCCCCTCCCTCCATCTATATGTCTATTTCATCTCCAAAACATACACACACTCTCACAGTGTAAGCACAAAAACATTATTCATGACGTGAATTGAATTTTTGTTACAATAATTCAACCATAAATACAATACTTGAATTTTAATCCTAAATAAAATATTCACTTACCCGAAATGTCTTCTTCTTGAAACACTAAACTATTTGTAATTGGCTACATTCTCATTATTCCCATTTTCCGTCATTCAACATTGTTAATCACTTTGCATTAAAATATTCATTTACTCGAAATGAATTCTTCCTGAAACAATAAACTATTTGTAATTGGCTACATTCTCATTATTCTCATTTTCCATCATTCAACATTGTTAATAACTTTGCATTCAAATTGTATACATTATACAAACAATATGTATATCAATGGATTCAATCCGATCATGTGATATGCTAAAGCAAGATACTCAATCCTTCTACAATTCAATTGCGAAAACTAAACACGATCACCAATCACAACAAGTAAGAAAGAAGCAAATCAAACCACAACATAGATATTTTCCCGGGGAAAACTTGCTGCTCAAAACCCCTTTATCTTCTATTGTATATTCACCAAGGAATCATGAAACAATTACAATGCACTCTTCTCACAAAATTCTCCTGCACTCTTCTCAGAAGTGTCTCCTGCCCTCTCACAACTGTCTGAACTGATCCAGACAAAATCGACCAACACTTAGCCAATTTTTAGCCTCTGCTCAACCTTGCTTGCTTGCGCAATTCATGTAGAATGCAAATCCATATTCTTTAGGAAATTCAACCTTCCAAAACTACGCAATGCTCATGGGAAATACTATGGTTGTTTTACGGCATGCGGGTAGCCTACTAATGATATAACTGATAGTTAACATCCCTTTAACCTTTGTCTCAACTAGGCCTCCGTTGGAACTAACATGCATGCAACTATTAATAGTAAATCATTAGTTGCATGAAATATCACTGCGCGTGAATTAAATTTGATTTAATTCACTTGACCTCTCACTAGTGCAACAACCAGTTACAACTAGTTCAACTGATTTCAACTCAATAAATTGAGTTAAATGTGTTAGCCACCTATAATATTTTGTTATACCAAAAGGTGGCTAAGATCTTTTTTGAGCCTCCAAGGAACAAATTTTATCACTAAAAATTGTTGGCTCTTGAAGACTCCTTGCAAGGCCTCATGCCTCTGTCCAAAATCCTCATTGCAGTTCCCATCTCATACTCTGAAATTTCTGTTGAAATACAAAGAAGAAACTGCTGCAAAGCCATCCCGTTTCCCTTTCTCCCACTCGAAAATTAACCTTCTTTTCCTTTCCTTTTTTCCATATTTTTCCTCTATTATTCATCTTTTCCTTTCTTCCCTTCATAAATCAGCCTTCCCATGGTTAAAAACTCACTTTTTAACCCTTTCGGCACCCTTTGTTTCCATCAAAAAACCGTGAAAAATCATAAAATACAAGTCTTTTTATGGACCTAAGCCCCTTGGGCCAAGCCCTAAACCACTTCCCCAATACGCCCTCACCATAAAAACCAAGCGCCAAACCCATAAAGCGCTGATCGAATCGAAAAGATTCAAGTGTCCATGTTTGTGAACCATTCCAAAATATCGATTGCGATCAGCCCCTTGGTCCTAGACCCCGATCATATTATTATTTTCATATAACCCTGAGCCCACCCTCGGTGCTTAAAACTTGTGAATATTTCATTTCCGACCCTTTTTCCTTTGTGAACCCAAAAACCCACTTTCCGAAGTTTTAAGGTAAAAAATTAAAGTCACGTGTTTAAATAAAATGGGTTGATCAAAAATACCGATCGCGCAATCACGATCGAAGAATTTAAAATGGGTTGATCAAAAGACCGGGCCCGAATGTTTCGATTACGATTGGCCCTAGTTATATAAAGCCCGGACCCATGGCACTCCATACACCCAGTGGCCCCGCAATCGGGCGCCAGCCTATCATATATATATTCCGCCCATTTCACTCAAAACCTTGTTTTTTAATGAAATTTATGGGCTTCTTACGAAGTACAAGGGTCCCGCCGGTGCAAGAAAACAAAGGATCTAGACCGTCGGTCTAGACCCAATCGAACGGTTATCGCCCAATCGAAATGTTCCAATCGGAATGTTTCAATCGAAATGTTTCAATCGCAATGTTTCCAATCGCATACTTTATATCTGTTTCCCCCGATCGGCCATCCCCCATTTCACTCTCCGCCGTCGATCTGATCTGCAGATCGACGGACAGTGCTTAATCGCCTTCTCCCCTCCCGATTGCGCAATCGCATCGGAGTTTTATTTTCAATCGCATCCCCTTTTTCTGCCACCTCCGATTGAGACCCTCCGATTAGATCTGGACCGTCCACGTGTCCAGATCGGACGGTCCAAAACCACCCCATCCTCATTTCTTCCCCCCGCTCCTCTTTTGCCGCTTTGCGCAGATCTCCACCGTTGGTTGCCTTCATCCAACGGCTACGCTCCTTCCCCGCCATCTGAAGCAGTTTAAACCTATGCCCGCAGGATTTCTTAACTATTTTCGTGTTTTGCAGGCGTTTTAATGGCTTTCCGTTTTTTAATGAAAGAAAGCCGGGGGTAGGGAAAGACGTTTCCTGCGCCTTCGGGCTGATAAAGAAAACCATCCGCGGGGTTTCGCTCCATTGTTTTCTCAATGCTTCATGGGCATTGATTCCTTTAAAAAGCCCAGCGGCGGCCCCCGTGACATCGCGCATTAATCGTTTTTAATTCGGGTGCCGCTAGTAGTATCGCTGAAGACATAAAGATGAAGAATGGAGGATTGAAGATGGGATATGGGAATTACTAAGAATGCTTATCTAGAGCCTAATTTTGGATTAAGCACAATTAACAGAAAATCATAAGTGTTTCTCACCGGGGACAAAAGGCTTCACCGCTTCAACCGAGAAGGAATTGATTCCTCACTTACCATAAAGAGCCACTCCGTTGCCCAAACCTTCTGGGCCGGTAGGCCGGTTGGTCACAAAGAAGATCACCTGCGGGGCCAAGAACAAAGGAGTTAATTCCGCCTACGTAGTTACAACAAATATCTCGCGGAGTTATTTCACACAAGATATGAGCCTCAAAGTCAAATAAAGCTCCCGCCGAGCTTTGATATTAAATGTAAACATTAATACGTTGATCCAATTCGTACACTTTCCATCGAACCCCTCAAGAGACCGAGAAGTCATTTAATCTGTATTAATGGTTCACGAGATATTTTTGTTAGTTCTCACCTCCTCATCTTCCTATAAGTACTTCTGCATAAGATGAGAAGGTTGGTTGTTGTTTGATCACAAGTTGTAATATCAAAACTCTCTGAAATAAATATACAAGTCTGTTGAAGTTGAAAATAATTTGGAGTCTTGGATGTCTTGATGATGCCGTTGCATGTCTGTTCCTGAGAAGGCTCTATCATTTGATCCATGAGCTTGGCTGTTGGTGAAGTGCTCTGAACTGTTAAATGTTTTTTCCTTTTTTTCATTATGTTCCATAATTTCTTACTACAGTAGGCTGAAATTTTTAGGCTAAGAAATGACTCCTGGAAGCACCTTAGACTTGTTCACCCTTCACTGTTTTATGTTTTCTTCTGCTGAAGTATTTTAGAGGCTTTAAAACTTCTCTTTAGTCTTCATGCTCGTTTATTTCCTTGATAGCTCAAATAGTTGGTTTCAGCATGTTATGGTTCTCCCTGCTTGTCTGCCATCACTTGAAAGTCGTTATTGAAGTCTCCCTTCGAAGTACCATTGTCTTAAGTTAACCAAAGAGGTCGGTTTTGATCTTACCCTTTGCCCCTGCTTAAACAGTTGTTTTGAAGGTCTTTATAGTTGCAAAAACAGATGTTATCTAGGTGTTCCCTCTTCTATGAATGTAATTAACAGTGAATCTTTTATGTTTTCTAAATCCTTTAAAATAAAATCTTTGAGGAAATAGAGTGTTCCCCGAATCTTAGATTTCCTTTTAGAAGTTGTCTTGAAATCATTATTTGCTTAAAGAATGTTTGTAGAATTTATGGTTAGCCCTGTCTATCAAATATCTCTTTATTGATAAGTTATGTTTCTCAAGTTCCCTTTGTTGAGAATTAAATTTCTTTTTCCAAATCATTAATGTCCATCTCATTCCAAAACAAAGGATCTCGTGGCCAAGTTAAATTTGCCCTTTGATATCCCATATCCCTTGAAGAGTTTGTCATGATCTTATTTTGACTCCATTGCCCAATGAACCGGATATTTCCTCTTTCTGTCTATCTTTCCTAGACCTTTCATATTCTGCTGTATCAACTCAACCCAACCAAACAAACATCTGCACGTAATAACTAGTCTAAAATCCATAACCAAAGCAAACAAGATAAACCTTTGCGAACAAATATTTGAGAGATCCCACTCTGAGAACAGGAGGACTAGATCCTGGAACTCTAAAGATTGGTTCTGATGTTGCCTTGTCTTTTTATTTGCCAAACTGTCAAAACACGGGACACCAACATAATGGCGATCACGGTGGGACCTGCTGAGAATTAGAGGTTTGCGAAACCTTTCCTTCAGCTTTAGGTCCGATATAACATAAGTAAACTTTCTTCAAGCACTGCCTAACATAATGGAAATCATGATAGGACTCTTTGGATCAATGACAAACTAATTAATCCTTAGGATTCCTTTGAATCCTTATCAAACCTTGAAGGAACCAGTTACCAAGCCATAAGAGCAACTCTGTTTGTTTGAACACCTTAGCTAAGTGCGAAATCAGACTCAGAACACTCTCTTAACCTATAAAAACAAAATAAACTCAGAAAAACCCAAAATATTTCAAGTTTGGCTTCATAATAAACATGGTGGTGGACCATAAAACCTTTTACCTCCTTAGGAGCTGAAAATCTTTCACCTGGCGACTCCATAATCCTGAGCAGACCAAATGACTCCACTGGTAGAAGACCCTGAACTGATTGACCGGACACAGTGACCTCTTTTCTGATTTACAAACATGATTCCGAGAATACAACGAAGATACGCCCCAATGAGTAGAGATCATATCCCTGGGTTTCCACATAAGATGCCCCGGATGAATTGGGATGACAACCTGCCTGTTTTCCAAGGTGAAAATTTTGATGAACCTCTATTACATCTCATCAGATTTCATATACATGTATGGAGGTTGAAAGTTGAATGGCATGAAGACTGCCTAATGAAATTGTTCATGTTAACATTAGAAGGAAAAGCTAGGGATTGGTATGAATGCTTAAGATCTAGTAGTTTGTTTTCCTTAAGAGACCTTGAATATGTGTTCTATGAGAACTATGAAGAAAACGCTACGTCATTATCATGGGGTGCAATATATTATGATCCATCACAAAACATCACCCAACACATTATAGATAATGAGGAAGCTTTGGAAGAGATGCATCCTAAAGATATTTTAACAGCCATTCATGAGTTTAATATCCTATTGAAAAATTTAAAAAAAATAGATGAATCAGTTGAGCAAAAGATGATCCAAGCAGTAAAAAACATTCCTCAAGATATCCCCGAAAACTCAAATATTGATTCATCATCCCTTATAGCCAAGGCTCAAGAAGACATCCAGCCTCAAAATCAGTCTTCACAAGAGACAGAGAACTGCTGTACTCCTGTTCAAAGGAACATAGAAACATCCTTCCCTTTGACAGAAAAAGAGATAGATCAGACTATTTATAAACAGTCAGTCTCTGAAATTTTTTGCGAAACAAACACTCTTACCCATTCACATAAAGAACTTTGTTGTATAGATTTAGAAAGTTATCTTGTAGATCAATTAGAAGAAAAGAAAACTGATGACCCAATATGTTCAACTGACAAAATTGTTTATTCAGATGATTTTCCGAATTTCGATCAGTCTGATGATGATGATGATGAGTTCCAAGAAAAAACTAATCATGCAGGGCAACCAGCGTTTGATTGGTGTTATCATTTTCACCATCACCAACTTGAAAGCCAAAAACATCCATTTCAATCCATCACTAATGGCTTTCACATAATTGGAAATCAGCAGCCTTTCAACTCAGAAGGTGAAGAGAAGAGCAATAAAGAAATTTTTGAGCAAAAAGAGCTTTCTCTTGAAAAAGAGGAAACCTTTAAATACTCCCCTGCTCAAGAATATAATAACCTCTTCATACAAATTAATCCACTGAATACAAGCATACCAGGGTTACCAGGGGACAACACTGTTAAATATGATGAGTCCTCTAGTTCAGAGGATGATGAAGATGAAGGAGAAAAACAAATAAAAGACTATCCTGCTGTGGATATATCATCTTCTCAAGAAGAAACTTCTCCCTTCACTGATATTAGTCTGTCATTTAAAAAGGCTGAATTCATATAAGAAGCAAGCATAGATTCAAAGAAAGAAGATATTTCAGTATTTGCTATTTTGCAGGTTAAGAATGATGATACTTCCAAGCTACATACTGAAGAGATAGTCTTCAAAGCTGATGTCTTAGAAGTAGATGATCTACCAATTGTGGAGAATCAAAAGGAAGAGAATCTTCATGTTTTCTTTGTTGATCCTATGGGAGAGTATGTGGAAATCCCGACTGGCTCAAATTATCAAGCATTGACCCTTTGCAAGAGCCAGAGACATGAAAAGTTGTCACCTTCTGTGATAGCCTTGACATTGAAGGTTAACCTTCAATATGTTCTATGGATACCTCTGACAAGCAGCCAGAGTTACTACTTCTTCTTGACATTACTCAGCTGGCTGCATTGGCACTTTTGTATCATATGAATATGTAAATACTCAATGTTTAGAATAGGTTAGATAGGAATGTCAATAAAGCTCAGTTCCGAGCATGTAGTTAGTTGTTGTTTTCTGCTTTGGAGAAAAATCAAGAATTCAAAAATACAAAAACAAAGAAAGAAAGAAAAGAGGGCAAATTGACAAAACAATAAAGGTATAGCCCCATGCCAAAAAAAAAAAAAAAAAAAAAGAAGAAGAAGAAGAAGAAGAGAGAAATAAATCTGAAAGTGTGCAAGTTTAAATGCCACTCCTACAACACACACTTCTAGTTAGTCAAAATGTTTAATCTTGACTAATTAGCTTTCAATTTTCTGCTGATAGGGTAGTGAATTTGATTTTCCAAACTGTTTAATCTTGGCTTATCAGTAGATAGATTAGGATAGAAATTAAGGTTCAAACATGTTCAAAATCTGAACCAAAGTTTCCAAAGAGAGATGACTCAAAACTGTTTTATTTTTCTGAGTCGTAAAGGAGAAAAACTGGTTCTTATTCGCTCAAAATATGAACCAGAAGAAAAGAAAAGACAACTCAAACAAAGTAAAAAACAGAGCTGTGAAGAAAGGGAAGGCAGTACTTAAACTTTTAGATCTTAAGCCTTCCATTTTTTATTTTAAATTTTCTGCAAATAATAATCTATGTGCAGCTTGTTTTTATGCCATAGATCACAGCAAGTCAAACTGCTTAATCTTGACTTGGTTGTTTTTAAATTTCTGCTTTAGAATTTAGAGAATGAAAGTCTGTTGGACAGTTTAATCCCAACAGACAGTAGATTAGGTAGAGAAACATCTGAACTCAACTGTTTAATCTGAGTTCAGGGAGAAATAAGGATTAGAAATAGATTAGATTTCCTGCTTTCAAAAGAATAAAATGTTGTGAATAGAGTTTTCCAATCCAAATGCACTCTAATGAAGAAAAAATGCTAGATCTGTAGGATTGGGTAGGTAGCAAGCTGGTTGATAAAGCTCCATTGATTTCATGGCTGCCAAATATATTTTTAGAAAAAGATCATTCAATCTCAGAAGGACAGCCCAATGGATGAGGCAACTGATCAGCCTCCCAGAAATCAAGTCTGAATTCTTGATCCCTTCAAGAAGGCACCATCCCCAAGTGGAGCCACTGTTAGCCACCTATAATATTTTGTTATACCAAAAGGCGGCTAAGATCTTTTTGAGCCTCCAAGGAACAAATTTTATCACTAAAAATTGTTGGCTCTTGAAGACTCCTTGTAAGGCCTCATGCCTCTGTCCAAAATCCTCATTTGCTGTCCCTTTTTTTTACTCAGAAATTTCTGCTGAAATGCAAAGAAGAAACTGCTGCAAAGCCATCCCTTTTCCCTCTCTCCCACTCGAAAATTAACCTTCTTATCCTTTCCCTTTTTCCATATTTTTCCTCTATTATTCATCTTTTCCTTTCTTCCCTTCATAAATCACCCTTCCCATGGTTAAAAACTCACTTTTTAACCCTTTCGGCACCCTTTGTTTCCATTAAAAAACCGTGAAAAATCATAAAAATACAAGTCTTTTTATGGACCTAAGCCCCTTGGGCTAAGCCCTAAACCACTTCCCCAATACGCCCTCATCATAAAAACCAAGCGCCAAACCCATGAAGCGCTAATAGAATCGAAAATATTCAAGTGTGCATGTTTGTGAGCCATTTCAAAATATTGATTGCGATCAGCCCCTTTGTCCTAAACCGCAGATCATATTGTTATTTCATTTACCCGTGGGCCCGCAATCAGGCGCTAAACTATTAAAAAATCCCCCTCCGGTCAATATTTTCCTTTGTAAACCCAAAAACCCACTTTCCGAAGTTTTAAGTTAAAAACTTAAAGTCACATGTTTAAATAAAATGGGTGATCAAAAAGACCGATCACGCAATCGCGATCGGAAAATTTAAAATGGGTTGATCAAAAAGACCGATCGCGCAATCGCGATCGAAGAATTTAAAATGGGTTGATCAAAAAGACCGGGCCCGAATGTTTCGATTGCGATTGGCCCTAGTTATATAAAGCCCGGGCCCATGGTACTCCATACACCCAGTGGCACCGCAATCGGGCGCCAGCCTATCATATATATATTCCGCCCATTTCACTCAAAACCTTGCTTTTTATTGAAATTTATGGTTTTCTTACCAAGTATAAGGGTCCCACCGGTGCAAGAAAACAAAGGATCTAGGCCGTTGATCTGATCTGCAGATCGAACGGTTATCGCCCAATCGAAATGTCTCAATCAGAATGTTTCAATAGCAATGTTTCAATCGAAATGTTTCCAATCGGTGACACTTTATATCCGTTTCCTCGATCAGCCATCCCCTCGTTTCACACTCTCGTCGTCGATCTGATCCGTAGATCGACTATCGTTTAAATCGCCTCTCCCCTCCCGATTGCGCAATCGCATCGGAGTTTTATTTTCAATCACATCCCCTTTTCTGTCACCTCCGATTGAGACCCTCCGATTAGATCTGGACCGTCCACGTGTCCAGATCGGGCGGCCCAGATTCACCCCACCTTATTTCTTCCCCCCGCTCCTCTTTTTGCCTCTTTGCGCAGATCTCCACCGTTGGTTGCCTTCATCCAACGGCTACGCTCCTTCCCGCCTATCCGGCGCTTTAAACCAAGGCCCGCAGGATTTCTTAACTATCTTTGTGTTTTGCAGGTGTTTTAATGGTTTTCCATTGTATAATGAAAGAAAGCCGAGGGTCTGGAAAGACGTTTCCTGTGCCTTCGACCTGTTAAAGAGAACCATTCACGCGGTTGGATTCAATGATTCGTCAATGTTTCATGAGCATTGATGCCGAAAAGCCCAGTGCGGCCTGCACATCGACAAGACACTGTTTTAATTCAAAAACAGTTAAAGAGTATCAGTTTGAAGACATAGCACAGAAGAATAGAGGATTGAAGACAGATATGGGAATTACGGCTAAGAATGCTTATCTAGAGCCTAATTCCCGGATTAAGCACAGTCAATAGAAAATCATAAGTGTTTCGCTGACAAAAAGGCTTCCACCGCTTCAAATGAGGCGAATTGATTCCTCAGCTACCATAAAAGCCACCTGTTTCCTCGAACCCTTCAAACAAAGGCCGAAGTTATTGCTTAAAGAAATATCTACCTTCAGCGTAGCCAGGGAGTTAATTCCGCCACAGGAAACTGATGCAACAAATATCTGCGAAGTTATTTCACACAGCATATGAGCCTCAAAGTCAAATAAAGCTCCCGCCGAGCTTTGATATTAATTGTAAAACATTAATACAGTGATCCACCTGTACACTTCTCCATCGAACTCCTCAAGAGACCGAGAAGTCATTTAATCTGTATTAATGGTTCACGAGATATTTTTGTTAGTTCTCACCTCCTCATCTTCATATAAGTAATTTTTCATAAGATGAGAAGTTGGGTTGCTGTTTGATCACAAGTTGTAATATCAAAACTCTCTGAAATAAATATACAAGTCTGTTGAAGTTGAAAATAATTTGGAGTCTTGGATGTCTTGATGATGCCGTTGCATGTCTGTTCCTGAGAAGGCTCTATCATTTGATCCATGAGCTTGGCTGTTGGTGAAGTGCTCTAAACTGTTAAATGTTTTTTCCTTGTTTTCACTATGTTCCATGATTTCTTACTACAGTAGGCTGAAAGTTTTAGGCTAAGAAATGACTCCTGGAAGCACCTTAGACATGTTCACCCTTCACTGTTTTATGTTTTCTTCTGCTGGAGTATTTTAGAGGCTTTAAAACTTCTCTTTAGTCTTCATGCTCGTTTATTTCCTTGATAGCTCAAACAGTTGGTTTTAGCATGATTTATGGTTTTCCCTGCTTGTCTACTATCACTTGAAAGATGTTATTGAAGTCTCCCTTTGAAGTACCATTGTCTTAAGTTAACCAAAGAGGTCGGTTTTGATCTTACCCTTTGCTCCTGCTTAAACAGTTGTTTTGAAGGTCTTTATAGTTGCAAACACAGATGTTATTTAGGTGTTCCCTCTTCTATGAATGCAACTATCAGTAAATCTTTTATGTTTTCTAAATCCTTTAAAATAAGATCTTTGAGGAAATAGGGTGTTCCCCGAATCTTAGATTTCATTTTAAAAGTTGTCTTGAAATCATTATTTGCTTAAAGAATGTTTGTAGAATTTATGGTTAGCCCTGTCTATCAAATATCTCTTTATTGATAAGTCATGTTTTTCAATTTCCCTTTGTTGAGAATTAAATTTCTTTTTCCAAATCGTTAATGTCCATCTCATTCCAAAACAAAGGATCCTGTGGCCAAGTTAGATTTGCCCTTTGATATCCCATATCCCTTGAAGAGTTTATCATAACCTTATTTTGACTCCATTGCCCAATGAACCGGATATTTCCTCTTTCTGTCTATCTTTCCTAGACCTTTAATATTCTGCTGTATCAACTCAACCCAACCAAACAAACATCTGCACGTAATAACTAGTCTAAAATCCATAACCAAAGCAAACAAGATAAACCTTTGCGAACAAATATTTGAGAGATCCCTCTCTGAGAACAGGAGGACTAGATCCTGGAACTCTAAAGATTGGTTTTGATGTTGCCTTGTCTTTTGATTTTCCAAACTGTCAAAACACGGGACACCAACAAAATGATTTCTCATGCATTAAACTAATGAACTAACTACAACTCGAACTCCATAACTAATAGAATCACTCTGCATGTCTCACCAACCAACCTCAACTCGAAATTCATGAGCTAACCAAGTTTATCACATTCAGTTAACTATTACAAGTGATTATGAGATAAGATTGCATTTCATTATCCAATTTAATTAATGGAAAGTTAAAATAAGCACACATTTCTTATTGACTTTTCAACACTCCATGTCAACAAGAAAGGGATTTCAGCTACCCTGATCCTGCCTCTATGGTATTCAAATTTTCTCCTAGCGAGCGCCTTCGTCAGAATATCTGCATCCTGATCTTCCGTGGGAATGTATTGAAGTAACATAATTCGCCTCTGAACACAACCTATGAGATGGTGGTACTAGATGTCTATGTGCTTGGACCTATCATGGAATACCTGATTAACCAAGAGTTTAATGCAACTCTGGTTATCACAATGTATCACTGTCGGATCCATTTGAGAAGCAAACAAACCAACTAGAATCTTCCTCATCTAGATGGCCTCACATGCAGCCTGACTAGCTGCCATGTACTCTGCCTTGGATGAACTAAGTGCCACAGATCTCTACTTCTTGTTGTACCAAGAAACTGTTCTCGATCCTATGTTGAAGATCCCTCTTGATGTGCTCTTTCTATCTGATGGGTTGCCTTCCCAATCTGAATCGGTGAAGCCTTGAAGCTTCACTCCCTCTGTCCGTCTGTACCATAATCCATACTCTGTAGTGCCCTTGAGATATCTCAAGACATGCTTCCCCACCTTCCAAAAGATATTGGTCAGCTTAACCGTAGCTTGACTTAGCTGGCTAACTGCGTAGCAAATGTTTGGTCTGGTGTTCACCAAGTACATCACTGAACCCACAAGCTGCCTGTAAACAATAACGTCCACTACTTCACCTGAAGTAGCATCCTCCTTCCTCTAGTTTCCAGGAAGAGGAGTCTCCATGGGTTTACAACTCTCCATGTGAAACTTACTCAGAATCTCTTTGGCATACTTGCCTTGAGAAACAAATAGCTCACCATCTTGTTGCCATATTTCCAAACCAAGAAAATAGTGAAGGAGTCCCATGTCCTTCATCTCAAACTCTCTTGCAAGATCTTCTTTGCAATAATTTATGAGTTTCTCATCACCTGTCAAAATTAGATCATCAACATAAAGTGCGATAACGAAGATCTTACCATCAACCACAATCTGGTACAAGTTCACATCCGCTTCACTCTTTGTGAAGCCCAACCCGGTGAAATAACTGTCAATCATGGTGTACCAAGCACAAGGTGCTTGCTTCAGCCCATAACGTGCTCTCTTGAGTCTGCACAGATGCGACTCACTGTTAAAGGTCTCAAAACCTTCTGGCTGCTCTATGAACACTTCATCTTCAATAAATCTATTGAGAAACACATTTTTCACATCCATCTGATGTATCTGCCACCCCATCTACGCTGAGAGAAAATGGTGCGAAAGTCTCCTCATAGTCAATCCCCTCGACTTGTGAGAATCCTCGGGCTACAAATCTAGCCTTGTACTTCTCCACACTCCCATCTGCCGCCTGATTCACCTTATAGATCCATCTATATCCAACCACTGATTTTCCGACTAGTCTTGGGACAACTTCCCATGCATTGTTCTTGACGATGGAGTCATACTCCTCAACCATGGCGTCAACCCAAATTGGTTGCTGTGATGCTTCCTCAAAGGAGGATGGTTTCGTCACAATACACTTTCTCATAAGAGCCATGTATCTAGTAAACCTATCTGGAGACTGTCTCTGTCTGTGCAGTGAAGTAGGTGCTCCTACATGTTCTGCCGCATCAAGTCTCAATCTATCAACTTCCTTGGTGCACCTTCTACCATTTCTGGTGGATGGATTTGCATGAGTGTTTTTTTCCACTCCATGATCCTCTGCATGTGGTTGCTCCACATCTTGAGGTTCATCCTTTGGAACCAAGAGTTACTCATATACATGCAAATCCAGATTCCTCTCAAGGGACAATCACATGGCTTTCTCCTCATCAAATTTTATATCTCGTCTCACAATAGTCATCCCGCTGTTTGGAAAATACATCTGATAGTTGTGGGGAGTTTCAATGTACCCCACAAATATCCCAATCTCAACTATTGGTTCTAGCTTCTTCCTAGAATATTTGGTCACGTGGCAATAGATAGATGAGCCAAAAATTTTAAAATATGAAACATCAGGTTTCTTACCAGAAAAAGCCTCCTTTTGTGTACTCATGCCAAGTATCTGATAAGGACTATGGTTCTGCACAAATACTATTGTGTTGCATGCCTCCGCCCATAGATGCAACGATAGGCCTCGATCACGCAACATTACTCGTGCCGCACCCACAATTGTTTTGTTCTTTCTTTCTGCGACCCCATTATTTTGTGGGTTATGAGGCACAATCATCTCTCTCTGAATTCCTTCTTTGCTACAGAAGTTTTTGAATTCATTGGAGATGTACTCACCACCATTGTCGCTCTTAAGATCCTTCACATGCTTCCCCGTGTCTTTCTCCATAAGTGCTTTGAACTCACAAAATTTTGAGAACGTCTGATCTTTTAGCTGCATGAAGTAGATCCAACAATTTCTAGAAAAATCATCAACAAATATCACATAATACTTGTGCTTTTCTATCGAAGCTGTAGAGAATGCTCCACACATGTCTGAGTGAACTCTCTCAAGGATTTCTGCTACTCGGTTCTCTTTCTTGTGAAAAGTGGCCATTGCATGCTTTCCCATGGTACATCCCTTGCATGTGTCTATCTGTGCAAGAGTACCCTTTGGAAGCCCCTTATAAATCTGTTGCATGACCTTCAAGGCACCGTGGTGTAGATGGCCCAATCTCCTATGCCATAACTCACCCTCATCCCGAATCACTACTTTGTCTGCCTTACCCATCAATGCTGCACAACCATCTAAATCAAGTTTATAGAGATTCTTCACACAAATCCCAATCTTCTTGGCTTGTCCTGTGGCTTTGTCTCAAAGGAAAGCTTTCCCTTCACTGAAAACCATGTCATAACCTCTATCCTCCAACATTGCAACTGAAACTAAATTCTTTTTCAAGCCTGGTACATGCATTACATCTTTTAATAAGAAGGGTTTACCTGACTATCTCTGGAAAGTAACTATACCAATTCCGGTAGTGCTATACCTTCCGTCATCACCCATTTTGATATGCATATGGAGGTCCTCCTCCAAGCTACTGAAAATTTCTTTGTCTCCCGTCATGTGGAAAGATGCACCACTATCCAAGTACCACACTGATCCCATCGCACTTGACACCATCCATGCGATGAGTGAGAAGTCCAACTCAAATTGCGAGGCCAAAGCCTCGCCAACTGCAAATCCTGAAGCCTTCTTGTTCTTCTTATTTTGTGGACAATTAGTGGCATAATGTCCATGCTCGTGACAGCGAAAACACTTCACTCTGGACATGTCATGCTTCTTTCCTTCTTTGCCGGTCTCAGATTTGGAATAGGATTTCTTTCCTTTCCCCATATTCTCCTTACCAGCCAAGGCACAATTTTCCTTATCATCTGTCTTGGATGAAGATCCATCCCTGGTATTCCGCCTGAATTCTTCTTGCACCAAATCTTACCAAATTCATTCCTAATCTGGAAGCTTCTCCCTCCCATTGATAGAGTCCTGATAACTATGCCAACTCTTGGGAAGGCCTAGAAGAGCTAGGCTCACCAAGTCATCATCCGCTACAGTAATTCCGATGCTTCCAAGCTCATCTCAACATTGGATAAACTTGGTTAAATATTTCGGAATAGTGTCGCCTTTCTCCATTTTGATTTTCCTGAGCTTGTCCTTCAATGCCAATTTTCTGTGGTCACTACTACTCTGAAACAGATCTGTCAAAGCCTTCCACATTGCATATGGAGTCGCTTTTCCATGGAGACTTGTGACAATGTGGTCTTGTACTCCCTCCATTAAGATCCTCCTTGCCTTTGCAACCTTCTTTTGCCAAGCATCAAGAAGAGTAGCATCTGCTGCTGCGGGTTTGGGAATGTCATTGTCAATGAATTATTTCAACCAGTTGTCCTCTAGAACTACCTCTATCCTCTATTTCCACGCAATATAATTGGAACTGCCTTCGGGTGCATACTCTAATCTCAATCCATTGAAAGCCATCTTGATCTTGATCCGCCTGTCGCACCAAAGAATACTTTTGCAAATTCGAATGCTATTAAACACAAACTAAATTTCATCTCCACTATAGTGATTTCCTGTGCTTCGATACCATGTAGAAATTATACAAACAATATGTATGTCAATGGATTCAATCCGATCATGTGATATGCTAAATTAAGATACTGAATCCTTCTACAAATCAATTGCGGAAAATAAACACAATTGCTAATCACAATAATTAAAGAAAGAAGAAAATCAAACCACAACACAGATATTTTCTCATGGAAAGCTTGCTTCTCAAAACCCCTCTATCTTCTATTTTATATTCACCAAGGGATCATGAAACAATTACAATGCACTCTTTTCACAAGAGTCTCGTGCACTCTCACAATTGTCTCACACTGATCTGGACAAAATCGACCAACACTTAGCCAATTTTCAGTCTCTGGTCAACCTGCCTTGCTTGCACAATTCATGTGGAATGTAAATCCCTATTCTTTAGGAAATTCAACCTTCCAAAACTGCACAATGCTCATGGGCAATCCTATGGTTGTTTTACTACATGCAGGCAACCTACTAATGATACAACTGATAGTTAACATCCCTTCAACCTTTGTCTCAACTAGGTCTCCACTGGGACTGACATGCATACAAAAATTAATAGTAAATCATCAGTTGCATGACAGATCACTGCATGTGAATTAAATCTGAGTTAATTCACTTGACTTCTCATTAGTGCAACAACCAGTTACAACTAATTCAACTGATTTTAACTCAATAAATTGAGTTAACTGATTTCTCATGCATTAAACTAATGCACTAACTGCAACTCGAACTCCATAACTAATAGAATTACTCTGCATGTCTCACCACCACCCTCAACTCAAAATTCATGAGCTAACTGAGTTTATCATACTCCGTTAATTATTACAAGTGATTATGACATAAGATTACATTTTATTGTCCAATTTAATTAAGGTAAAATTAAACTAGACACACATTTCTTAACTTTTCAACACAAACGTGGTAATAAAAAATAACTAATAAGTGTGACAATAAGAACAATAGAATAAAATAGTTTCACATTGATCACAATGAAGATTGTTTGTAATTTACTATATTCTTATTATTCACATTTTATATCATTAAACGTTGTTACGTTGCCACTTTGCACTTAAAATTTAATCTTAGGCATATTGAAAGTGATCAAAATAGTTAGATGTTCAACAAAATTTGTATGACCGCACAAAACCAGCTTAGATTCATCTTAAGCTCGGATCTATCAAGCACCGAGAGAGATCAAATCTCTCGAGGTGCAAACCTTTCCTCAAGTTTTGCACTCAAAAAAGAGATTTTCACCTAGAGAGATTTGATCCTTTTAAGGCTTGATAGATCCAAAATTAAGATGGATCTAGATCAGCCTTTAAATAGAGTTTAATTTGAAAACTCATACTAGTGCAGTAATTTTATGTAAAAGTTAAAGTTAAAATAAATATATTTTAATTAAATTTTTCAGTTTAATTTGTAAAATTAATATTACATTGACATTGGTCAAAGTTAGAGTTAAAATAGAGATATTTTAATTTAGTTTGTTCTTTCAATGTTTTTTGAAAATTTCTATAAAATTTGTTTCAAAACACTTGATATTAAAACTGCCATTGTAATTTTGCCATAAAAATGGTATCCATTGTACGGTGGAATCACTTATTTTATGCTCAACGCAAATAATTAATTATTGTCACCCCAATATTGAAAATTTAATGTAATGGAAAACCCCGAATACCTCCATTTAGTCTAGACTGCTGGTAACTACAGGAAATAGAATCAAAGAATTAACGTATGAATCAATATGTGTCTACCCAACAGGTTTTAGGGCAATGTCAAACAGGTTTTGGGGTTTTAAGGAGCGGGTGGCACGGCAAGCCATTTCAATTCCATCTGCTCACCTCAACACAATAGCGATGGTGTCCACTACAACGAGGTCAAGACTTTCTATTTGGAAGAAGATTTCAGTTGCCCCTCGGATCTCCTTTCACACTTCGAATGTACCTCCAGACACGCGTATTAAAACATTGTGCCAAAATAACAAGCTTACAGAGGCAGTGGAGGCCTTCAAGGATCTGCTTTCAGCGAAGTCTAAAACCATCCTCAACCTGAGCACTTGCAATCTTTGGTTAAGTAGCCTAGTCCGACGGAATCGACAGCCTATCAGCATTGTTTATTTACAGACTTATGGTTGAAGCAGACTTCATTCCACATCTGAAAACTTTGAACATTGTCATCAATTGTCACTGTCAAACAGGTAGAATAGATTATGCATTCAAAGTGTTTGATGGAATGGAAGCATATGGCTATATTCCAGATGTCATAACCTTCTCAACCCTCCTTAAAGGGCTTTGCAAGGTGAGAAGGATTGAGGACGCTGTCGAACTTTTCAACCAAATGGTGAGCAAACGGCAATTTCCTGATCTCTTTACCTATAACACCCTAATATATGGGCTTTGCAAGAGAGGGAAAACCCACGAGGCGTTCGGGTTGATAGCTGTTATGCTGCGAAAGGGCCATTAACCCAACACCATTACATTTGCGGCCCTTATGGATCGGCTATGCAAAGAAGAGAAGCTCCAGGAGGCCAATAAACTACACCGTCAAATGTTAAAGGAAGGGCATAGCCCTGATGTTATTACGTATGCTGCTTTTATTGATGGCTTCTGTAAGGAAGGCAAGTTGGAGGAGGCGCAAAAGCTTTTCTATGAAATTCCCAACGAAAACATATTTCCTGATGCTGTCACATACAATGCGCTTATTGATGGTTTTTGCAAGGGAAGCAAGCTGGAAGAGGCTAGGAAGCTCTTCTCTGAAATGCCCAAGAAGAACATAGTCCCTGATGCTGTCACATACAGTGCGCTTATTGATGGTTTTTGCAAGGGAGGCAAGCTAGAAGAGGCTAGGAAGCTCTTTTCTGAAATGCCTAACAAAAACACAGTCCCTAATGTTGTCACCTATAATGTGCTTATTGATGGTTTCTGCAAAGAAGGCAAGCTGGAGGAGGCTAGGAAGCTCTTCTTTGAAATGCCTAACAAGAACTTAGTCCCTAACACTGCCACATACAGTGTGCTTATTGATGGTTTCTTCAAGGAAGGCAAGCTGGAGGAGGCTAGGAAGCTCTTCTATGAAATACCTAACAAGAACATAGTCCTCGATACTATCACATATAATGCGCTTATTGATGGTTTTTGCAAGAAAGGCAAGCTGGAGGAGGCTAGGAAGCTCTTCTATGAAATGCCTAACAAAAACATAGTCCCTGACGTTGTCACCTACAATGTGCTTATTGATGGTTTCTGCACGAAGGCAAGCTGGAGGAAGCTAGGAAGCTCTTCTATGAAATGCCTAACAAGAACATAGTCCCCAATACTGCCACATATAATGCGCTTATTGATGGTTTCTGCAAATAAGGCAAGATGGTGGAGGCTAGGAAGCTCTTCTTTGAAATGCCTAACAAGAACTTAGTACCTGACACTGTCACATACAGTGTGCTTATTGATGGTTTCTGCAAGGAAGGCAAGCTGGAGGAGGCTAGGATGCTCTTCTATGAAATGCCCAACAAGAACATAGTCCATAATGTTGTCACATACACTGCATTTATTGATGGCCTCATCAAGGAAGGACAATGGAAGGAGGCCACCAAAATGATTCATGAGATGCTGGACAAGGGGATCAATCCAAATGTTATCACATATAATGCTCTTATTGCTGGTTTGTGCAAAAAAGGCAAGCTTGAAGAAGCTCTCCGTTGTTACATGTTATGGTTGAAATAGGCCATTGACCTGATGATACCACATATAATACACTTATAGGTGTGTTTTGCAAGGTGGGTAATCTAGAGAAGGCCAGTGAGCTCCTTCAAGAGATGTTGGAGAAAGGTTGGGGATCTGATCTTGTTCGGTGTAGTAAATTAATAGATGGACTTTGTAAGGATCACAAAAAAGAGAACGCTTAACAACACTTAACAGATTTCTATGAGTTTCCAGAGCAAGCTAAAAACGGTAAACCTTGATGATGTTGCATACAACACATTGATGGATGGACTTTGAAAAGCCAACAATCTTAACAATTCAATGAAGTATTGAAACTGATGAAAGATAGCAGTCATCTCCCTGATATGACTACATATACTGCGCTCATGGATGGAATATGCAGGGAAGACACACCCGAAGAGGCCAAATAGACTATTTCATGACATCTTAAAAAAGGTTTGCCATGACGCTATGAGATATTCGGCAGCAAACAATAGTCTCTGTAAAGATATTGCTGAAATGCATTGGGCAAGATTCGGTAGCAGTTAGTGAAATTGATGAAGTGCACGGTGACTTTGGAAATAATGCACAAGCAAACTTTGGCTGCTGAGCTTAGTGAGTTGATCTGAGTGGAATTTCCCTTGAGTACACCTTGTGTTTACTCTGAAAACACATTTGGTTTAGGGTTAAGTGGACTACACATCCTGCACCAGTTGATACAATATAAATGGTTTCCGCTTGGCAGTTAGTGTGCTACAACTTGGAGCTGATGAAGTGCCCCTGGGAAATTTCAATGATATAATTCACAATAATAATCTGTAACTGGTTTGATACAATGGTCAGTGGCTTTTATTTGTCCTTGATAGTGTAACGTGTGAAGTTCAATAGTGAGCTGTACTCTATGTAATGGACTAACCTGCTTTGATGTCTTGAGATGAGGTTCTTTTGCAATTTTATAGCCTGCTTTAGAAGGCCTCCTTTTTGTTAGGTTTTTTACTCTTGAAGTTGTGTGAAATATTTTGTTGTATTCATTGAATGCCCAGATTCCACATCTATTGATTACTTGTGCCTTTTATGGTATACACTGCGTAGAAATGATTGTCATGTCATGCCTTAGTACAGTGAATCTTTTTTTAATTAGAGATCTTCAACTATTTGAATGTATTGTTTCTGCTGTCTGAATTGTAGCAGACGAAACAACTATTACCTCGGTGGCCTCCTGCTCTGACATTGCAGCAATCGGCTTGATGTGCAAGCTGCACGGGTGTGCTTCTTCTTCGAGGGGGTATTAATTTACAACGAATTCTTTTTTTTAATCATAATTATGCCGACGACCTTCTCTTTATGAGATTGGGTGTGAAAACATTGTTCACCCCACCCAATCAGAGAGCTTTCCTATCGCCCTTCTAACTAATTATATCTTGACATGTGGCAACAAAATATTGGATAAGTTAAAATCTGAGTGCTTGGGCTATGAATTTGCTAAACGTTTCGGAGTCCAATCACCTCAAGCTAGAGTTATTCATAGTTCCAGTGCTGAGTGGAATAGTATCAAGGATGCTGCTGAGAAAGCAAGAAATATGGCAAGTGCAGAGGGAGATGAGGTGGGCACGCTGCACAACAACATGCACTGAATTGCTAGAAGCCCTTGAATTGAGTCTTTGCCTATTACTTATGGGGTATGTACATGGTTTCCCATGGTTGGATAGTTCATTTGTATTTAATACTCAAGAAGCTGCTCCAAAGACTGCGGCAGCTCTTGGCAAGCTATTGGTTCTAGATTTAGTTGTCCGAAATGAAGACCGCCTGCCTTGTCGTCAGCTTGGATGGCGTGGGAATCCAGAAAATATTTTATTCACAGAAAAACTTTCATTTATTAAGGTGGATGTCTCATTACATGAGAAATCTGAATTTTTGCCTCGAAGAAACAGAGGAATTGCAGTTTCTCATAGAGAAAGGAGATTTAACTCAGTGGACAGCAAGTCTGGTTTTGATAAAGTAGGTCTTGTTTCACACAATGCTGACACATCTGATTGGTGTGGTTCTGCTGGGGATATTCATGCAAAAGTAGAGTGTGGGTCATTGAAAAATGATATCAGTGACTTTTATGTTCTGGCAATTGATTCTGGAGTTCCACACCAGCCTCCTGCTGGAAAAAATGTCCTCTGATCAATTGCAATATCCAAAGCTGGTGGAGCTTCTTCTAAATAGTACTGAATTTTCATCAAATTTTCTTTATGAAATATCTAGAGAGAGACTTGGCTCTCAAAATTTAGGTGAAACTGTCAGAAAATTTAGATTCTTGTTCTCTGGAAAGTGTTGTCCAAGTAAAAGTTGTTCAGGAGTTCTGAGCTGGTTTTCGTGGTGCTCTGATGGAAATGCAAAGCTTACATGTTTTCTTACGAAAATTTCACCTGAAGTTGGATGCATTACTGAGAACATTTGTGTCAATTATTAACAAAATCCCACCTGGTGATGAAGATAAGGAAGGTTCTGGGGCTGTTGGGTCCTGTACAACTCCATCTTTCAAAGTACTTGTCAGTCACCAGCTTATAAAGAATGTATGACTCCAGAAGCTAGTGCAGAAATTGAAGATGCTTCATTGAAGGAGGGTTCTAGTCCTAAAGATCTCTCAGGAAAGCCATCATTGAAATCTCCTTTTAAAGACAGCTCATCAGAAACAGTGTCACCAATGACCCGAGACAACTCCCATGGAAAACAATCTAGGGGTAATGGGGATCCTCTTCGCAGCATGCGCCTTACTTTAAAGTTGAAGGAATTCAATAATAATGCAAAGGTGGATGGAGAAATAAATAAGGAATTGGAAGTATGGAATGAGTCTCTTAGAGCAGAAGCAGTTAATTTTTGTCAAGAAAATGGTTTTAACACGGGCTTTTTTGAGGTTGGAGATAACCATACTGTTGTGGACACTTACGAGTTAAAGGTAAGGCTCGAGCACCTTCTTGAAAGGATGGCTTTAATCTCTCAGGCTGCAGACATAGAGCGCCCCTCCTCTGTTACAAATTATTTGTTTGTCGGTGGAGCTTTGACTGCAATATCTCTCAACACATTGCAATATCTTGGAATTACTCACATCTTGCGCCTCTGCCCAAATGAGCTTGGTCAATCAGAAGCACAATATCCAGAACTCTTTGAGTACAGAAATTTTTCGATATATGATACTGATAATGCAAACATCAGTTCGCTTTTTGAAGATGCTTTTGATTTTGAAGTAAGTTGAAAACAGCAAGAGTAGGAAGATTCTTGTTCACTGCTTTGAAGGAAAAAGTCGCAGTGCAACAGTTTTCCTATGGTGTTGCTGGAATGCCTCAACATGCCATCAAAGCCTTCTATCAAATGAAAAACCTAAACATTTCACCGACTGTCAAATCCTTTAATGATCTACTCACTGCCCTTGTTGAATCTAGAAACCCTAAATTGGTTCATAATTTCTATAAAGATATAGATAGCTTTGCATATCAGCAAACCTGCAAACTTACAATATTGTAATGAAGGATATTTGTTGAATCTAGAAACCCTAAATTGGTTCATAATTTCTATAAAGATATAGATAACTCTGTATATCAGCAAACCTGCAAACTTACAATATTGTAATGAAGCCTATTTGTGAAATGAATGAGCACGAGTCTGCATTTTCATTCCTAGATGAAATGGGAAAACATCGCTGTGAACCTGATATATTTACCTATAATACTCTGTTTTCTGCCTTGTGCAAGCAAGGGAAACACGAGAAAGCCGATGATCTTTTGGGAAAAATGTTGGAGAGTTTCCCTCCGAATGTTGCCACATACAATATTAGGATATCTAAACTCTGTGCATGCCATAAGGCCAGTGATGCTGAAAAGCTTTTGGATGAAATGGTTTCCAAAGGGCTGAATCCAGATATTATCAACTTCAATACACTGATTACTAGTTTTTGTAAGGAGAATAATCTGGTAGAGGCAAAGTGGATTTTTACTGATATTGATATTTATAGTAGGGGTTGTGATCCGAATGAAGTGAGATTTTACACCCTCGTTTAATTTCCATCAAAGAAAGGGCATTTCGACATAGCTTATGAGTTATGCAAAGAGAGCATGCGTAGAAATTGGATGTCCTATGTAGGGATAACAAATATGCTTATTGATGGCCTAGTAAAAAACAACAAGATTGAAAATGCTCGCGAGGTGGACAAGGGAATGAAGAAGATGCACCCTGCTTCTTACCTTAGGTCGTGGGGAAATATTTGATCAGGAGTCTTAGAGAACAGGCCTACGGCTTGCAGAGCTGTAAGAGAAAGGAGGAAACGAAAGCATAACTGTCCCCAAGCAAGGTTATCAGCATACTAACTTCCTAGCCTAAGACTTGCCATTTCAGAGGAGGAGAAGTCACCTGAGCCCAACACAGTTGGATGGGAGTTGGTCATCACAGACCAGGAGCTTGATGTTAGTGCTTGAAGGCCAACTCCCAAGGACCATGAAGGTCCATGGCACAATGCTTGGCCATTTTATACAGCTCCTTGATGATTTTCAACTAGTGTTTTTTCCTGGTCCTCAAGCCATTTGATTGTGTTGTGTTTTGGATATTGTATAGACTTCTATGCTAAATCTATGCCTAAGGGACTTATATTAGGTTTGTTGGCTGTGGAGCCTGATTATCTTGTTTATTTTGTATCACAGCGTTGGACCCTTGTCCCTTAATGGGGCGGCAAGGCTCCCCATAATTAAACGCTGCCTGGGGGGTCTAGGGGGGGCTGCTGCAACTTTATGGAGCCCCCTCTAGTGGGGGGTTTCAGGTCCAGGGGGGCGGCTGCGACTTTATGGAGCCCCCCCTAGCGGGGGGTTTCGGGGGCAGCGCCCCCGAAGCTAAAAATAGATGTAAAATTTCCTTGTAAAAGTATAGTAATTTCTAGTCAATCTGGGCCGTTCATTAGGCGGATGATCTGACGGTAGAAGTTATGTTTAGTTTAGGGTTTTTTGCCCTAGAAGGCAACCCCTCGCTTGTATGAGGGTATTGTATTGTGGTATTGTATTGTATGTGTATTCTCATAGCGAGAAACAGATAGGGAGACTATGAGAGAAAACAGAGAATATTACAGTGGATCTATACAGGTTGTGTCTCTTCATTTTGCTGTATAATATAAAGGAAGGACTGGCTGTTCGAGGTGGACGTAGCCCAAACTAAGTGAACCATGTATATCTGTGTCTCTATGGTTTTATGTGTTTTGTGTGCTAGTGTTTTCTGCATATTTTATGTGTTGCATTGCTCTGTAATATATAATTTTGTAACAACTGGTATCAGGGCCGAAGGTCCATTTGGCTGATAAACTTGTAGGAAAGAAGGGTTCCTGGTTCGAGTGGGAGCAATGGCGGAAGATGGTAAATTTAGGGTCGAGAAATTTAACGGCCAAAACTTTCCACTATGGAAGATGCAGATGGAAGATTATCTGTATCAAAAAGATCTGTACCTACCATCGAGCAAAAAAACAAAGAAGCCGACGGCTATGACAGACACAGAATGGGAGATTCTTGATAGAAAGGCACTCGGAACAGTAAGGTTGTGCCTCGCGACGTCGGTAGCCTTCAATATTTAGAAGGAAACAACAATAGAGGGTTTGATTAAGGCATTGGCGAAACTATACGAAAAACCCTCATCCTCAAACAAGGTATTTCTTCTGAAATGTTTATTTAATATGAAGATGTCGGGAGGTGGATCTGTTGCAGACCATTTAAATGATTTTAATACAGCTACCAATCAGTTAAGTTCTGTAGGGGTAAACTTTGATGATGAAGTTAGGGCTCTATTATTTCAGTGCTCATTGCCAGAAAGCTAGAATGGTTTAGTTATGGCCATTAGTAACTCTATCTCTGGATCTGGTACTTTAAAGTTTGATGATGTTGTCGGTGCTATCCTTAGCGAGGAAATGCGATGGAAAGCTCTGGTGAAACATCGGGTAATGCTTTGAGTGCAGAGTTTAGGGGAAGAAAAATGGAAAGAGGAAAGAGCTCAGCATATCGCAGTAAATCAAGGAAAGACAGATCCAAGTCTAGATCGGGGATAGTGTGTTGGAAATGCGGAAAGAAAGGACACATGAAGAAAGACTGTAGATATCAGAAGGGAAAATAAGGAGATGCACAACAAGAAAAAAATCATGAAGCAAATGTGACAGGTGATGTGTTACAAGATGCTTTGATTCTTTCTTTCAAAAATGTTACTAATTCCTGGGTGGTAGATTCAGGGGCCTCATTCCATGCCACACCTGATAAGAAATATTTTCATGACTATATTCAAGGAGATTTTGGACAAGTTCGTTTGGGTGATGATAAACTCTGTAAAATTGTTGGAATGGGTAAAGTTCTTGTAAAACAAAGGAATGGAAACCAATGGCTATTAAAGAAGGTAAGGCATGTTCCATATCTAAAGAAAAATATGATTTCAATAGGGCAGTTAGGCGGTGAAGGTTGTTTGACAACTTTCACAGATAAAACTTGGAAGGTCACCGAAGAAGCCCTAGTAATAGAAAAAGGCGAAAAGGTTGGTACATTGTATTTATGAAATGGTATTTCTAACTCTGTTAATGCTTTAACTTCCAAAGGAGCAAATGCAACATTATGGCATCATAGGCTCGGGCACATGAGTGAGAAGGGGATGAAGATTCTTCACTCAAGAAATTTGTTGTCGGGTTTGAAGAATGTTGATTTGGATTTCTGTGATAATGATATTTATGGAAAACAGAAGAGAGTCAGATTTCTCAGAGTTGGGAAAGAAAAGAAGAGCGAAAAATTAGAGCTTGTGCATACAAATGTATGGGGACCTGCTCAAGTATCATCTCTTGGTGGCTCTTGTTATTATGTTACTTTTATTGATGATGCAACTAGAAAAACTTGGATTTATTGTATTCAGAATAAATCTGATGGATTTGATACTTTCAAGAAATGGAAAGCTTTGGTTGAGATTGAGACAAGAAAGAAGTTGAAGTGTCTCAGATCATACAATGGAGGTGAATATTGCAGCCAAGAGTTTGATAGATACTGTTCAGAGCATGGAATTCACAGAGAGAATACAGTTCCAAGAACACCACACAAAAATTGTGTTTCAGAAAGGATGAACAAAACAATCATGGAGCATGCAAGGTGCATGAGATTGCATGCAAGATTGATTTTACAATTTTGGGCAGATGTTGTAGATATTACTGTTTATCTAATAAATAGAGGGCCTTCAAGTTCCTTGGATGGTGGTATTCCAGAGGAAGCATGGACAGGTAAAAAGGTAAACTACTCATTTTTAAAGCCTTTTGGTTGTGAGGCCTTTGTCCATATTAATAAAGAAAATAAAACAAAGTTTGAGGCAAAATCAAAGAAATTGTACCTTTATTGGATATGGTGTTAATGATTTTGGTTATCGCTTATATGATTATGACAATCACAAAATAATTAGGAGCAGAGATGTAATATTCAATGAAAAGGTCTTATATAAGAATCAGTTGCAAGAAAAGAAACAGAAAAAAGAAAACAAAGAATACACAGTTCTTGATGAGATCACAGAAAAAGTAAAGGTGCCTGAAAATTTTAATAATCAACAACCACAACAACAACAACCACCACAACAACAATAGACACCTCAAACACCTGAAAGTGGTGTCAGAAGATCTACCAGGATAAGTAGACCCCTTGAACGATACTCTCCTTCATTATATTATTTATTGTTGACTGATTCTGGTGAACCCGAATGTTATGAAGAAGCAATGCAGGTTGAAACCAGGAAGAAGTGGGAGCTAGCCATGAAAGAAGAGATGTTTCCTTAATGCATAACTAGACTTGGGACTTAGTCAGGTTGCCTATAGGTAAAACTATATTGCAGAATAAATGGGTTTACAGGCTAAAGGAAGAAGATGGAGGAAAACAGAGGTACAAAGCTAGACTTGTGGTGAAGGGGTTTGCACAAAAGAAAAGTATTGATTTTGATGAAATATTTTCTCCTGTTGTTAAGATGACTTCAATCAGAACTATTTTAAGTCTTGTAGTAGTAGAAGATTTACATCTTGAACAGTTAAATATAAAGAAAACATTTCTCCATGGATATTTGGAGGAAGAGATCTATATGGAGCAACCAGAAGGATATGAGGTCAAAGGGAAGGAAAAATTAGTGTGCAAGCTGAAGAAGAGCTTGTATGGCTTAAAACAAGCTCCAAGGCAGTGGTATCTAAAATTTGACAAGTTTATGTCTGAACAAGGTTATACTAGATGTCACTTTGATCATTGTGTTTCTCTGAAAAAGCAAAATGATGGAAGCTATATTATATTGTTATTGTATGTACATGACATGCTTGTTGCAGGGTCTAACATGCAGGAAATAAATGTGCTCAAAAGAAAATTGGCAAATTCATTTGCAATGAAGGATTTGGAAGCTACAAAACAAATCCTTAGTATGAGAATAACTAGAGACAGGAAAAATCGCAAATTAACACTGTCTCAGAA